>QYTT01085693.1:4118-14195 GCA_006980735.1 Dasypogon diadema
TTGACTGCTGAGCTGAACAGGGAGCGTAAGGATAAGGAGGCATTGAAGTCACAGGCAGAGAGTTTGAACAAAGAGTACGACAGATTAACCGAAGAATACAGCAAACTGCAGAAGAAAGTCCTCATTAGTTCCGAAGGAGTAAAAGAAGACTAATTGCAATATGCTAAAGATCTACTTCAGTAAGAGTGTTGAACAATTTTGATCTAGTTTTAGTTTTCGCTCTACTGTCATATTTAATTTAATTTTTCTGTATTAAAATATAGACTTAATTTTTTATTGAGGAATAGGCATGCGGAGATAAATATATTCTTGGAAGAATTTTAGCAAGTATTCGTTCAAAGTCCACATCTACCTCTCTGTAGTATGTACATTGTCCATTATAGAATTGAGAAACTGGCGATTGCATTGTAATATAGAATTCTCACAGGCAAGTATAGCAGTGTGCCTCTGCTTGCAGTTTCGAAAGAGAGGATGCGATAGCTGGTTGTAGAGTTGTGGGGAGAGTAGCAAGTCTGTTTGTTAAGAGTCTAGAAATCTGTAGTTCAAAAGTTGCATATAGCACACAAGCCTTATACTTTTTCATTTTTGGATATTATAAATGGTGCTATATGACACGTAGTGGTTCTTCATATTATGGGGCGATAATATTGCAATTGGCGTAATAAAATTAATTATCAAAGCTCCATCTCGTGCATATACACTCAATACTTTATTAGGAATCTAGTTGTAAATTTAACTTAGAACCGAAACCAAATTTACTTGGCAGGAGCTCCTCGTCGAGTCAAAGTTGAAGACGAACCTAAAACAAAACAATATTTCTTCCTTGAATAAGTCCTAGTCACATCACGTGTATGCCACGTTCCGACACAATATATTTGCACTAGGCCTTCCCTAGAGCAAATCCGTGTGTTTTGCAAACTGTTTATTGCGAATGGGTTATAGTCCTATCGACTATAAAACAGAAATAGCAGTCCTTTCCGTCATTTCTTGCTTTTGAAGTGAGGAGAAATATAGTTGCAACGGGAATATTTTCACGCTATGATATTCAGCCTTACCGTCGAAGAACAATATATGCAACAGCTATATTCGTCATTTGATGTGCACCAATCGAATGATGGAGGGTGCTATTGGTATTGGACCCATAGAAATACAGAGGAAGATTGTTTCACGTAATGTAAAGAATGGGTGAGCGGGGATCCTGGAGAGAACTGCTGTGAATACTCTTTTAGCTGTGCGCTTCTGTCATACAATTTTTCGTTATGTCTAATTTCAGAGTAGTCATCGTAAAGAAGAAATATTTAAAAAGCATATGAAAACACCTGTCATTTGCAGTTTCTCGTATTAGTTGTTTTCTGGAATGACGAGTGCAAATTATGTGATTTCTAAGGAAGTATTGGGAAATAGGATTACTATATTTCGCGAAATAAAAAGTTATTAATGTTAGTTGATTTCAGTTTTAAGGGAATCTAGGAGATATAATAAGAATAAAAAACCAAAGGTTCCTAAAGAAATTTTACAGATCTGTTCATGGAATTCAAGAGGAAAACATTTTAAGGGAATAACTTTAGTTTCTTGCTGCACTTCATCCAGAAGCAAAGCAAGACCACAGTTCTCGCACAAAAATTAAAAGTTTTAGTATTGACACTTAAAAAATCGGTTACTGCAGGCAACACCTGCGATTTTTGAATAGGGAAACTTATAATCAAAGGCATGGTGATTGCATTACTCATGTGCACTACTTAAGTTATCTAATTTTTGCTCCAAACAATCCTAGGGTATAAGTACCAAAAATGCTTTAGAGTTTTATGTGTTATCTTTATCCGCATCGTTTGTACACTAAACGAGGCAGCATGCCCTGCTGTAAATATGCTTGAAAAATGTCCACGGCAGTCCAGTACAAAATTTTTGTATTTATTTTCCTCCTCATACAGTTCGTAATAGTTTCTTTGTGAAAGTATGATATAACGAAAGTATTTATATTGTCCGCAAATTTTGGTAAAAAAAGATATAAACAGTTACTTCCGATCTTAAATTCTTATGTGCTGCTTTGTGTTTGACAAGATATGACAACTTTTTAAACCAAAACTGTAAAGTACATCATTTTCACATGATGATAATGCTAACCTTGAATATGATGATAAAACAGCTAGCGCGTGGAACTCCCTTTGATTAGGGTTTTCTGGTTTAAATCTATTCATATTCTATTCTGAAGTCTTTCGTAAATAATAGCCAAACATTTTCCAAAGCAAAAGAAATTGTTCAGTGACTTGTACTAATCACTGAAAGTACAGTGATAAGCAATAAAAATAGAAAATGAAAAAAGAATTAAAAGTAAGCTCTTGCTCTCGGAGCTACGCACTGTGACGCCATGCCAGGGCACTTAAGACTAAATAATAAAACAGGAGTCCACAGGAACTCGATATACACCTTAAGTATATGGGCCGTATTATGAGTGTCGATTGAAATCGACAAGTCAATATATTTAAACTTAGGACAAAGAGTTTAGGAAAAATTCGGAAAATCTAATCCTTTAATGGTAATTAATTGGAATCAATTAATTAATTTAGGTTTTATTGAACTTCACACAATTCTCACAAATTCGACCTACTCCGTTGGACTCCCGTGATAGACTGATTTTTCGTTCATCCGTTCTTGAACTCCCGTTGAACTTTTTTCGACGTCAATTATTGCGAAATTCCTACCTCGGCAAAACAGTTCGATGGTTTCTTTTACTTGGATTGATTTTTTCTGAATCTGTAATTTTTGCAGTATTTCAACTTTTAATTGTAATTTCGATCGGTCTCGTGAATATCATCGTTAATTAATTTTGCGTAGGTGCGCTTTTCCTTTAAAACATTTATTGCGACCTTTGATTGAGGTCATACATACATACATTAGAATATGTCTGCAAAAAATGCGCTGAAAAGTAAAAGTTTGTATTTATTTTTACAAAGTATGTTAATATTGTTGTTGTTTTTGAATTGAATTAATTGGATTTTTCCAAGAAAATACCTGGTTTCTTACATATTTTGCCCGTAGGTATGGGAGCTAATCTTAAAATATTTCTACTGAAATGTGTGCACGCTTAATGCGGAGATAGGTAAATGGTTCTTGGCTTTTTGTTAAGATATGCGCCTTCTGGGCTAGAAAGGAAACTCCTTTATAATAGAAAAAAATTTCCTAAACCCTGTTGATTTCTATAATCGCCGGGTTTAACATTATCATTATAAAAAGTGTTTTCTGGCCAAGGAAGCGAAGTTATAACGAGAAAATCCTTATCAATGTTGTCTGTAAAAATAAATCAATTAATTAATTTCTATCTCTAGAAATAGTTACCCGCTGTTTCGTTGGTCTAAATTGTTTTAAGCAAACGCCATTGTTCTTGTCATTTAGGGTTCTTTAAAGAACCGTTATTCCGAGTTATGTATTAGAAACCGTTGTCCTCAGGCTTTATGATTTCATGTACTTCGGCGTAATTTATTTTTACCTCTTTATTCTCATTTAAATCCATGACCTCAAATTCGGAGATTTGTGATTGCCGCTGATATTTAAATAATAATAAATTAATAAATTGTTCTTATATGCATTCTTCCACAAAAAGATAGGTATCTTCAACATCGATTCGAAAATAGGTACAGCAGGACTTGAGATTTTTCCTCAATACGACGACCACGTTGACCAAGCAAATAAGACATAAATAATTTTCAATCAAAATCACAACGCAGATCAAAAATAGAACTTTTCCTGAACGAACAAAAACGCGTAACCAAAAGATTCAAAGAAGCACGGAAAAAAGTACAACGACGGCGGACGACGGCAGAGAAGGAAAGACCCGACGACGTAGACACAAACTGCCACTTCGAAAGTTGGGATCACTCTGAAAAAAAAACTACTTTTGGAAGTAGCGATTTACATGCCAAAGTCGAATTGTCACCCAAGTTTTAAAGTCTCAGACTGTTTTTTATATTTCAAGTCCTGGACTTAATAATCCACCATATTGGTAGGGGAAACAAGTCCTGTGTAATCTGCCTAGAACCTACGTTGAACACAGCTAGTGTTTTCATTTTTTAAGAGTCATTATGTACAAGCAATCCAATTGTATCTAGTTGCAAATTATCATACAACAAAATACAATATCCTGCTTTGGAGATTAATAATTGACCAATTGAATCACATACTTTGTCGAAGGAATATAAAGTTCAACATCAGACATATTTGTGTTGCGATAAACAAGCAAAAATAAATCATGTGCCTATGGAGTTTAAATCTAATCCAGAAGAAAGAAAATCCTAGATTGCTACAAGAATATTCGTTCAGAACAGTATGTGGTACTCTGGTCATACTCTTTCAAGGAGAAAAAACAATCAGTACCTGCTCAACCTTAACAAACTGACTTGCGCAGGCACCGGTTATTACCTTGGTTCCATTTAACACACTCAAAATTAGATTTATTTCTTATTTCTACTATAAATGAGACCAATTTTCTACCCGCATGATAATTTTCGGCTTATTAGTATTCTTAAAAGTAAATGAGAAATAAAATTAAATTATTCGTAAAAAAGTGGGAATTTATTTTTTGTATTAAGTGCGGCAATAAATAAAGCTACGAAGTCTGAAATAGAATTCTTTCACCAAAACAAAGCCATGCAATTGTAAACCTCCAGTAAAATGGAAAGTATTTGAAGAATAATATATTGTTTAAAATTATACTTATCGCGTTTAGATACAATAGATGTTGTGATATTCTCCAAAATCAAGGGCAGAGCAAACGAATGGTGTTTAGAGGACAGAAATATAAACAGTTAACTTTTAGTTTCTAAGTGGTGCCCAAATTCAGCAGATTTATAGTTCTTTCTCACTAACATGGCAATTTCCGACTTATTAGTATCATTTTCTTATAATATTTTACTAATGAGAAAACTAAATTATTTATAAAAAAATTAGAAACTTATTCCCACCAGAAACTAACTGAAAAACTCTTACTCAAGGATTTTACAAAATGCCACCAACCAGGTGGTATATAAATGCACTCTCCTTCTTGCAATAAAAGATGATAAAAAGAAGCATTGCTTGCCAGCGGAAATCGCTGAAAATCAATATTTTCTATATCTAGTTGCGACGTATTACTAAGCAATGGACCTTCGTAAGGATACACAAATTTTGAATCTTCATACGATGCTAGTGTGATTTTCTTGCAACCAAAAACTTGACACAAAATATTATGCTTGGGATCTTGATGTAGTGGGGAAACTGTTCCGCGTGGTCCAAGCCAAGCTTTTATATCAACCTCTGATCCACCACTTTCCCCCAAACAACAATAGTCTGGAATTCGAATGTCTTCTTTTAAAATAGGAATTTGATCAAATAGTTCATGCTGTGCTAAGTACTCTGTAGCAACTCCTTCCTGAGTTCCCGTATTACTAAACTGCCGGCGCAAGAAATCTTTGATTTTTACTAGCTCTTGCGACCATTCTGATGATACGTAATTGGAACCAATTTCTATAGGCACAGCTCGATTCCCAGCTACTTTTAAAATATAATTTAAGTCACGCCACTTTTCTAAAGCTGGCCAGTGGTTTATAATATTCTTTAAAAGAACAGGACGCTTAGAATCAAAGAATTCTTTAAAGATATCTATCGAAGGGCACTGCAATATGGGTATATCTGAACTCACATGCTTGTACTCCAGTGGTTGAATGTAAGGGAGATCCAGTTCTTCGATGCCTGTGAAAGAAAATTACTAAATAAAAGCTTATAGTATCTTGTGTGAGGTTACCTAATAGTTTATCTAGTAGAGATACTACACAGTCAAGAAATGTCCTACTTTCTTGGTAAAGATCATCAGTGCAACCAATCAAACGAGCTTTGTCTACAATTTCACAACACGCTTCCAAATTGTGTCTCTCTTGGCTAGAAATCAACAAAAAGAATATCTACAAGAATTATAAAGCTGCCACCTCAAAAGCATGACATACATACTTTAAAATAATTCGCTACAGCATATAGTTTCCTGATCTCTGTTGGAACATTGCTAAAGTGCCCAGTATTTATTCTTTCCCACATCTTATCCGTTAGACTTTCAATCAAGTACTGCACCTCTTCAAAGTGATGTCCGTTATTAACATCAAATTCCTTTACGATTGCAGAAATGGCCGAAGTGGCGCAACCTAGAATGTAATTGGCTTCTTTTTCCTCTCCTAGGAATTTGAGATCTTCAAAACTCGGGAGATATTTAGCAATATGCAATATTTTATCCATTAATAGGTACGCTTGATTATTACTACGGATATATGTTTTTAGCTCTGTGCGGCAGTTTACACAGAACCTGTTTCCTCTACCAATATAACGGGTTCTAAAGTCCTGGACCAAAGAAGAAATAATACTTGACTTGATGTTCATAAAACAGCCTGCGACTTTAAAACTAATGTAAATTGAAATACTAAGGGTCTATTCCAATCCAAATCTTCGTCTTCGTCTCGTTATAACAATTAGTGACGTCAGGAAAGGAGCTAGCTTTTTCTAATTCGTTTGCTTTGCTTGATTTTTGAAATTCGCCCGCAGCTTCATGGTTAATGTAAATTATGTATTACTTTGCATTTTCAAAAGGTCAAATTTCAATTGGATCGATGTCGCCGGTCAACCGAAGGAAAGCTAAAGGGCCAACAAGTTTTGATTTAACCGGGATTGTCGCGAGTTTAGGAGTTAATTGAAATACATAAATTCCTTCCAGCAGCATCCTTATTCCAGTAAGTTATTTTGCTTAATTCTAGAAATGATAATAATAAAATCAATAGAATGCCGAACGCCATAGGGTCTTTAATTAAATAAAAAAAAATCGAGCAAATACAAAAATTCATTTCCAATACAAAAAAAAAAAACAGTAAGTAAAAGAACTCATGGTTTTTATGTAGGTCGTCTAAATGGTTGGCATGATCTCTGGAAACAGTTCGTTTCCAATGAAGAAAAAATTGTGCAAATTAAAACGCAAAATGACCTCGCACTTGATTATTTCAGTGAAGATCTATTCTCACAACAAGAACAAATCTACTGCGACGCTCAAGGTGAATTAGTCGATTACATTGAGGAGAAAGAAAGAAAAGAATCTCTGTCCTCCGAAAATTCCAGTAATATCCGAAAAGAGTCTCTTATAAACCTTCCAAAAATCGCTTATTTTCCGGGTAATTATAATGAATGGACGAGTTTTCGAGATCTCTTCATATCAGTGATAAATCAAAACTCAAATTTAAAATGCGTTCAAAAACATTACTTGAAAAATACTCTAAGGGATGAGGCTGCTCAAGTAATCAAACAGTTTACTATTACTAACGCTATTTACAAGTCCGCTTGGTCAGCTTTAAAAGAAAGGTAAGAAATTAAACGTATAATTGTCTCTACACTCATTAAGACTCTTATATTTCACCCAAAACTTCATTTAGAATCAGCAGATGGAATTAAAAAACTTTTCGATGTTAGGAGTGAATGCTTAGCGCTATTAACAAAACTTGAAGTTAATATCTTGCACTGCAACTTTCTCATATAAATCGACGCATAAGCTCCCGCTAGAAACACTCAAGGCGTGGGAAGAATCTATTGGCGATTCTAATGAACTTCCGACAAGGAAAGAATTAAAAAATAAATTTTAGAACTGCGTTTTCGGACATTAGAAGCAGTGTCGGGAATAAAATCGAATAATTATTTTCGCCAAGACAGGAAACAAGAACCCACTTCCTCCAAACAAAATATACCGACATTTCATACTACGAAGATATGTCATCTATGTTACAAAAATCATTCACTTCTCTCTTGTTCTAATTTTCTAAAATTAAAAATTGAGCATCGTTGGCAACTTGCCAAATCTAAAGGGTTGTGCACAAAACACCACATTCTTTTGCATAAGTCTATTCCAACAAGTAATAGTTTTCCTTCCGCAGTGTTAAACAATCGTGAAGGTACAGAAAATGACTATCAAAATCGTGATATCTATCTATTTCAAAACAGAAAACCGAAACGTTTTGCTTCCCATGGCGATCATATATATAAAAACTGCGTTTAGTCAAGGCACTTGCCTTGGTTGATGATCCAGGTTCCTAAGCCACTTTTATTATTTCTTGTTTTGCGCTCCATGAATATAAAGCCACAAAGGAATATTTCGGTTAACATTACGGAAATAGGAAATAAAGAAATGACAATATCACTCCGAATTGCTTCGTTGTGTGTCACAACGAAAAGCGGTAAAGAAGTAAATGCCATTATACTCGACACTTTTACAAGTGCAATATCTTCTAATCGCTCTGGCCATTCATCCGATATTCCTTCGACAAAATTCAGTACGAAAAACTGAGAACTGCCCTGCTAAGACGTGAAGTCAGCCCGGTGGTGGTAAGATGGGTGGACATGTTGAAGAACGGGGCAATCAGGATTCAGACTGGTCACGCGAGTTTTAGGGGTAGGATCACGATGGAGGATGTCCGCAGGGTGGAGTGTTATCTCCTTTTCTGTGGAATGTCATCTCCTTTTTTGTAGAATGTCACAGTTGATTTCTTGCTCCCTACGCTTGAAGAGACGTGAATTTACGTCATTGGTTATGCGGATGACGTGGGGTTCGTGGCGAGGGGCAAATTCATGTCCACTACTGCTGATATCAGGAGGAATGATCTCCGTCTGGTGGAAGGGTGGTGAGAGGAACAGGATCACACTATCAACGCGAACAATACAGAAACCATAGTCTTTACTAGAATAACTAAGGATCTGGAATTTGGACCGCTTACGCTCTTCGGATCTGAGATCAACGTTTCTAGAGAGGCCAAGTATCTAGTGGTATACCTGTATTCGAGGCTGACGTGGAAGCATCATGTTGGAGCAATGGTCAGGCAGGTGAAGATGGTGTTACACCAATGTAGGAGGGGGTGTGGATTAAGGTGGGGTATCTCGCCGAGATCAGCACACTGGATATATACAATGGTGGTTAGACCTATTCTGTCGTTCGTGATGGTGGCCTGGTGGCCTAAAGCATGCCAGGTTACCGTTAAGAGGAAACTGGATAGGGTACAAAGGATGGCGTACATAGGGATTATGGGTGTTTTTCGCACCATACCCACGGCTGCGCTAAAAGCTCTTGTGGGGCTGTCACCGCTGGATCTCTTTATGAAGAGGATGGCAGTGGAAGCGGCACTCAGGATGCAAAAGGACGGTACATGGTGCTCGTCAGGGACTGTATACAGTATGTACAGGGCATAGGAGAAAACTGGATCACGTAAAAGGGATTAGGGAACTCACGATGCTCAAAGACAGGATCAAAAGAGCCAGGGTAACCGAAAGGTTTCACAAGGATCATATTGGGAACGGATCCTTCCTAGAAAAGCGACCCGGGGATATTTTTATATTCTCTAACGGACCTATGATTGATGGCATCCTGCTATGTTAGCCTTGGAAGATTCACCTCGGCTTACCTGGTTAGTGCGTTGGAGCACTTAATGGGGGGTCAGGTGCGAGGGGGTAAAATCTTTATTGCACTGGACAATCAAGCAGTGGTCAGATGCATGGATCGGACGGAGATGAATTCATCCCTGGCGATGGAATATGTACAAAAGCTCAATGAGTGTGCCTCAGTAAATGAGGTAACACTTTGTTGGGTTAGAAGAGAATGAAAAAGCTAACGCCTCAGCAAAGCAGGGGTCGGCTATGGAATTCCAAGGGCCAGAACTTTTCTTCGCCATTGGGGGAGGAATGGTGAAGGACCTAATCGAGAATTGGGTCATAAAGGAACAACAAAATCGATGGGAAAGTATGACAATCTGCCGACAGACTAAATTAGAAAGCGCCCAAGTTCTAAGCATGGAGCGAGGAACACTCCGATGATAAGTTTCCTTGACTATTGGGTACGGTAGCTTTGGATATCACATCAAAAGGATGGGGATTCTGGAGGATGATCCATGCAGACTGTGCCTGCAGGATACTGAGACGACGGAGTATATTGTGTACGACTGCCCGGCTCTGGCGAGCAGAAGGATGGTTGTCACACGTGGCCCCGTGGGTAGCATGGCACAGCTAACCTACAAACAGATGCTCGAGATAACA
>QYTT01085694.1:0-16342 GCA_006980735.1 Dasypogon diadema
TTTCGCCTGAGCATTCCATATCGGGGCACAGGAGCCCCGGTGCAAATTTTAAAGGTAAACCAAGATTGTACGTAGTAATTCATTTTCCATACAAATCTAACCCAAAGGGACGTCGGATAATGTAATGAGACGAACAGCTTCCTTGGATACGTTATATATGCGCCCTACATGGAATTTAGGCTTGGTATCTACAGTCTTACACCTGGATAAATCGACCCAGACAGACGAATCTTACTTTGATCGTACCAAAGGCTCTAGTGATTTGCTCAAAGTAGAATCATCTGAAATTAAAATTGAGAAAGTAATACGGCAGCGTTGGCAAAGATCGCAGCGTGGCGAACATTCTGTGAGCTCGCAGACCTTGAGTCCGATGCACGGTAATTTTTACATCGCAAGGTAATCGCGGGCCGAAATTTTATTTGATTTATGTGACAGGGAAAGCCAGCCCGGTTTTAATACCACAGAGAACCAGTTCGCAGGTCTATATACGCCCAATGAGAAGTTCCATAGAAGGTCTGAATCAAGAAATTGAGAAAATCGTATTGTATACAGGGCCCGTTTATGCGGGGAGGAACGAATTTGGATTGGTGCGTTATTTTGATGTAAAAAGGCAAAGTTCACTATAATCTGTTTTTAGTTTTCAAAAGGAACACCGGAAGGACATAGGGCTCCTTTGGCAGAGCTATTTCATAATGATATGCGCTCTGTGAATACGCAGACGCCCATTGGAGATATATTATCTTCAGGTAAAGTTATTTTGTCATTATAAACATATTTTAATCTTTTTCTGCTCCAAAAAGGATTGAATTCTTTGTGCTAGTATTAGGAGTGCAATGGATGCGGTTGGTTTAGTGTCAGATTTCGTTGGTGTCTGAAAATAGCTAATTTTAATTTTTCTCTTGTTTGTGTTAACTAAGTGTAACCTTATCCACTATGCATGTGACCACGGATTATATAGTCCACCAAACACAAGTTCAGAAGAGGCTTCTCCATTAGTGTCTCTAGCGAAAAGGAGTAGAATGTAGCCCGAATGGCTCATTCAGGCGTATGTGTCTACACGAACGGGTCGAAACTGGGCAGGATGGATTTTTCCGAACTACGACAGGATCCAGCGATTCTATCGTTTACCTAGCTACTGCAGCATTTTTAAAGCGGAGATTTCTGCCATAAGTAATGCTGATATTCTGTAATGGCGACACCGGGATCTGCAAGCTGCTATTACAGCACTTGGTTTAAATATGATTAACAGTGCCTGATTCAGTGCTGTCGTGAAAATCTCCCCTCCTAAGGGGACTGTTTCAAAATCGAGGTGGGCCGAGTTTGCTATGAAAGCTTCAAGTATGGGTATTTCTCTAACGGACAGATCGATCGACAAGCTGTGTTGCGAAATCTTAAGACAACTGTGGCCAAGAAAATCATATTAAGATGAATATGAAATAAGCCCGCAAGGTTATAATGAAATCCTATACAAATTTCACGTTTCTTTCGCGCCAAGAGCAAATTAAGCGTCATATATAATCTGGATTTAAAAAGTGGTTAGAAAGCTAAGAGGAAATGGGCAACTTTTGGAGCCCATGAGACCACAAGAAATTAGCAAGAAAAACTAAACAAAAGTCAGTGCAGTTGCGTTAGGAGTAGGGAGAGTGAAAAATGTCGTGACAAAACTATTACATAATTGTGTTCACAAAGCGCTAGCTATTAAATATTAAGTGCACACTGCACAGAGTGAAAAAGAGTACACTCAGAGGAATTAAATGGTGAAGAATTACAGATTCGTAATGACCACCGCTGCCAGCAGCGGTACTTATCAATAAGGCAGATCTTTTAGAATAGTGAAATTTAGGGCGAATTATATAACAAATATTCTTTGTATTTTCCCATGAGGTAGAATTAGGAAACTTAGATAAGGTAGCTATAGCACGGGGGCATGATTTAGTAGGCTTAGATAAGATACTGAAAACATGAATTACCGAGTCAGTTCCATCAAACTTCCTAATCTATGCACATATCATGCCCTTTTTAAATCCAATCTTCAGCATCAGACAGGAGGCAGTCAGGACAGGGCGAGGTCTCTGGTAAGGATCCAGCACGCATCGGCGCCCCTATTAACGGCTTCTGTACAAGCACTATGAGGGAAGAGGAGCTTAAAAGTATTTGTCAGCTCAACGAATACTCGGTGAATACTTCTTCGACTGGGGGAACTAGTAGGCAAAGAGTATGGTTGATTCTAGTCTTTCGGAATTCAAGTTTTTATCTTTATTTCGTTATAACAATAGTCACATTAAAATCAGCGGCAGAGGTAGCACTATTTCGTTCTAATCTCTAAAATTCTGCTCCTGCTTCAGTGCTGCCACTATAAGGTCTTCAAAATTTGTTTTTATTGTTGGTAACAGGTTGGTTTGATATTATTATTTACAAGTTGAGGACAATGGTGTTTGACTCGTAGCAGATGTAGCTGGCGATTCTGCTTTCTGTTTTGCCTCTGCGTTTAATGTGTCATGTTAACATAGCAGTGAGCAGTTTTACCGTTGCTTCTGCTTTTACCGCTGCTTTTAATGTGTCACGGCCATAATGTAAAAACGTGACTAACATAGAATGCAGCGGTAAAGAGCGGATATCAATATCAATATAAATAGTGTTCGTTTGTAGAACTACACTGAAACTTTAGTAGACAGACACAAATAGCCTGAATTTTTGTCCTGTCCTGTATATTAAGTTTCCTAATAATAAAACTAGAGCCGATAATATTCCCAGTGAAATGATAGAGGTTAACCCGTCTTTTTAAACAAAATGAGATAGACTTACATGTAGCAACTATTGGAGAATTTTTGTTCTAAAAGAAGTTCTGGAAATTCTGAGCAGTTTTCAAGATGGAAAATCGAGTCTTCATTAAATTACGAAAAATACTGGGAATACGACGTATTATTTAACTACGTTTTCGTGTGTGTTTAAACATATGTATGATAGCGTTATTAGACAAACATATTGTGAGCTGCGCTGAACAGCAAAGCAGTATCTCGGAAGACCCAAAGATCAAAATCCTAAACAGGCAAAATCATAATCTTCTGTCTATGAAGAAATAGGATACGTTTTGGACGAATTGTCAATTATTGTCAACTTTCGCTTGTCATATTTGATCAACGTTTCATTACATGTAAAAGCCAATTTACATTACTAAAACATTGTAAGCAAACAGTGCGAGTGGGATAGATAAAGCTAACATGATAAAATACGAAAAAAGACAAAACATATGCCAACAAAATTTTACGAGCTAAAATGTCAATTTCCCCGCTGGAACAGGACTTTTATTTCCCCTTCATTCTTTGTCCTTTTTTTACACATATCATCAATCAATAAAACCATCTCGTTCAGGTTTTCAGTAAAAAAACATGTTGCTGCTATGTAAATTGGCCTTTACGCCGTCAGGTATTTTGTAATTCCTCTAGATAAAATTTGTCAGATTGTAAACGCTTTTGTTCTTTTTTAATTTTTCCATCATCTTTAAACAACGAATGAACTGTGCTAATCATTATCAACAAGAGCAAGTTAATTTTCGCAAGACTTGTTATTTGAGAACGAATTTATCAAACCCCACTAATGAGTTATTTGTTCATTACTGGCGTCTTTTTCGAATAGCCTTTTGTTGTTTCAAATGGTTCATGCTGTAGAATTTTTCAATTACAACTCTTACAAAAATAGAAGATTCTTTTCCACAGGCAATAATATTTAGAGATTTCTGTGAACATTAGTGTGCTCTATATAATCAACCCCCTTAAAATATTGTAAACTTAAAAAACACATTTCACTCTTCAAAGTGCTATGACGGACTAACACCGTCTTTTAATTGCTCACGACTATTTAAAAGCCTGTAATGAACATCGGCGGCACTTGTAAATTTAATCCCCATCGCCGGTATTCATGATATTTATGATAATGGTGGGCTTTGTTGTTGCTGTTGTTATTTTACATCTACAATTTCCGTCAAAGTTACATAAGATAAACTTGTTGGTTTTTCCCGTAATCTAAAATTGACAATTTTTTTTTTCAGATGATAGTCACAGTACTTCACCAGAAGATGTTGCTTCAAATGCTTCTCCCAGAATAAATCGTTTCTTAGCTAGGGAACCACCTGATGGTTGTGAAAAAGTAATAAGAGAATTGTGTAATTTACGTAATCAACCTTAATAAAAATTATTCGTGCAGGTTTGTCTGAAACCAACAGAAGCAGATCAAGGTACAACAACTCATTTTAAGCCCTGTGTAGGTTTTCAATTACGACCTTCTCAAGGGTCAGCTTTTCAACCCTTGCAACCCATACCATCTACAAGTGAATCTGAAACAACATCAAATGATCAAAATCAAGAGGAACAATAATATGTAAAAAGCGATTTTTTTTCAAAATGCTTACAAGTAGTATACTGTATTCTTTGGTTACTAATCTTTTCAATACGATTGAATATTCTCTCCACACTGGTTTACTGAAAAATAGGAAAAAAAAGGAAAACGCATGTGACGATTGTTTTAACAGAAACTAACCTGATTGAAGGACTGATGAAGATGCACTTATAAAGTATATAACTATGTATAAGAATAAGAAGAAGAACAACTTAGAAATGATGTGATGTAATTTTTATATTTTTATTGTAAAGTTAAGCGCTCTTTGATACCAAAACAATATGCATATAGATCCACCCTTTCAAGAAGAAATGCTGGGTTTAAAGATACTGTCAATATTTTACTACAGGTTGAGTTGATGAAACAGAGCCATGAATTATAAATGTAATACTTTGAATCCCCTCATCCCTCTCCAGTTCGAAAATTCTAAATACAGCAAGTGGAATACGGACAGAAGTCCAACACGTAATATCAGAGTAGTTTTGACAAAGTTTTCGGGACTTGGCAATTGGATGCACTGGGCTCTTGTGCGTATTCTTCGTACTAATGCAGATCTGAGTTATACACGAAAAGTAAAAACGTTATATTTTCCAAATATGAATGTACAAATAGGTTAAAGCTATCTATTATTCATTGTACTATTAATTGATTATAAAACTAAACCATAATTTTTGCCAAATTAATTTTTTAATGTGTAGTAAACCTGTTGACTTGCATTGGTTTGTAGTTAAGTTACTTTTTGTTGTAATATCCGGTGACGTGGGTTACCGGGTCAAACCCAATTTGTGAATCGTTGAACTATATTATATGTTCAATTCATTCTATACGTGTAGAAAGTGCTCGCTTTATCTTTGTCAGGGCAACGCCAATATTAAACGAAAACTAAAAGGAAAATTGTGACTAAAAACAAGAAAATTCTACTCGAAAGCTTTCAAATTTCATTTTTATTTTGAAAAATTACGATCTACAAAATAAGAATGAGGAAAAAGACTGATTTTATACTTGTTTTGATTTTATTTGCAATTCTACGAAAATTTTCAAAATGTTAACTATTCAAGTAATAAACTTTTAGATTTCGAACCATTTGGAGTACGAGTTTGTTTTGTTTGTTTGTTTGTTTGTAAAAATGAGAGTAATCAGTACTATGCCTGAGTTGCAAAGATAAAAAGCATTTCGTACACTATAGCAGTCAAAATTCAGGCAAAATTGTGATTTTTAGAGAAAATCTAATTTATATTTTAAAAAGGAAAAAATAAATATAAGCGGGGTACTCTTATGTTTGCCTTTGGAAATTAAAACATAATTTACGATATCGAAATACGAATTGATTGTGCAAATACAAAAGGTGTATATTTTTTATATATGAAACGTTAATTTTAAATATTTAGGAAACCAAAAATTAAAAATTTAATATTTATAAATATGTGCCTCGCCTTTGGCTGAACAAAATTGTTTTAAAAAAAAATTATAGTTAAAGTGAAAAATTAAAAGAGAGTGAGTAGAACAAAATGCTTTAAGAAAAAAAAATATCAATCAATGCGAATTTCGATGAAAAATACATTTTGAGTAAAAGAAACCTTGAACGTAGTTTCAATTCCCTAATTTTCGCAATTTTGATTATTGTGAAAACTGATTTTGGTTTCGTATTGATAACGTATCAATAAAGAAAAAAATAAAAATAAAATTGAAAACTAAAAATATAGTTGTAAAAAGTGGAGAAAAAAGTTAAAATGAAAACCTGTTGATTGCGGAATTTTGTAATTGCGATATTTTTTGTACGAGCATTCAAATATAACTTAATGGAAACCAATCAACAATGAAGGAAGTAAACGTAAGAATATGCGAGGAGATTAATATTAAGTAAAAACCAAAAAATACAAATGAAAATGCGAAACAAATATTTTCTTATATGCAAAATTAACTACATATTCAAAACTAAATGGATAATAATATGTAATGAATACAAATATAGTGTAGAGTTCTTGTGTACTGACATATCTATACTGTAGTAAATGACTGAGGAACAGTTAAATTGATGTGTTTACTATTCTTCCCTTTTTTCTGCCTATGCAACAGTATTTATATTCACTAATTTATTTATTTTTAATAAGAGTTCCATCTACTAAGTGACTGATGGGATCATGGATTAAAATTGCAAAATTTTTGAAATCTAACTTCCATCAAGTGCTATTTTTCTATTTTTTAAACACGGGATCCTAGATGTTGTTGTTCTAGGCATAAACATCAGGGCATCAAGAATAAAAGCATGTTAACAATAATGAGTTTCCCTTCTAGCCCAGAAGGCGCACTTCTCAGCGTGAAGCCAAGAATATTTTACCTATCTCCGCTTTAAGCGTTCAACACATTTCAAAGAAATGTGTGTGGACACGTAATTGTTAGTAAAGTTAACCAAACAGATAGACAAATGAAAAAGAAATTAGCTAATAGTGTTAACAGGTAAGCAACCGATAACAGGACCAAACTAGCAAAGGAATAAAGACCACCGAAAAGTACCCAATGTTAACATCAATTAAAGGATCACATAACCATACGAAGACGGTTCTTAAGTACACTCTTGGGCACGTTTAGGTCGAAGTGCTCTTCAATGCCGTTAACCGCCATGCACATGCGGTTAATAGGCTCATGCTTACCGTAGTTAGTCCTGGAAAAGTTGATATGCAGAAGCGGGACATTCGTCAAGCAGTGGCCATTAGACCTTAAAGAAACCCTACCCCGAAGCTCCGCGGAATCGATATTACCATTTAAGCGCTGATGAATAAAAACTATCTCGGCAACATTACGACGCTCCCCCAGCGAAACCATACCAATAAGATTAAATCGCTCTCCATAAGGTGGAAGGATCATAGGGTCAACCCAAGGTAAATCCTGAAGCGCAAACCTAATGAATTTGCGCTGAACCGATTCGATACGGTCGATAGAAAGGATTCCCCACACCTGAGATGCATAATAAGCAGTGGTTTGACGAATGAGTTGTATAGCGTCAAAATGACCTGACGGTTAGAAAACTCCCTGGATGTTGTAGAGTAAATGGGTTGAGTTCATTCTCCGGTTAGGCTCTGTGCTCTATTGGACAGATGATAGAAGAAAGAGTTATTGTAGTTCAAAGATTTTTGTAAAAACTGTTTACAAAGGTGTCTAAGGAACATCCAGAACTTTGGATTATTAAAAGGAATTAATACAGAACGAATTTCAAGTTTTTAACATTCGAAAAATACATAGACATTTTGATTTGCATGAAAGTACAAAAAAGTATAAACAGAAGTTCACGCAAGCGTAGCTATTCAGCCTTATCGTGGTACCCGTTTCGAACGGAAAAAGTTCCAAAATCCGTGTATTTGTTTTTTTAAAGCAACAACAAAACAAGGAATTCGAAACTTTTTCTGTTCGGAACGGATGCGACCATAAGGCTGATTGCAACTGATGGTGGCACTGCGGAGTAGAGATTGATAATAAAATAATAACAAGGATATTTGTGATAGCTAAGAGGTAAGCATTATCGTTATCGATTCGCGAATGTGACAACTTTTTCTGTCCCCGTCATTTCACTTCACTTTTCTTATTTTTGTTGTCGAACGGTGTGATGTGACTCTGTTATCACTCCAAATAAGAGAAGGCGTCGCGACACTATTGCTATTTTTGATATAGTTATTGAAAACTTTTTTTAAATAATTTTATTATACATAATGAAAAGGGTTTGTTTGATTTTTGGTTTAGTGATTCGAAAGATGAATGTTATGAGAATTTAAGAATAAAAAGAAGATAAGGGACAGGTCCAATCCTTTGGATTTACCTGAAATAATGTAAGTGAAAGTAATATATTAATGACCAGTTATGAATAAAATCTAAATTTTAACTTTGTTATTAGATTTACGGGATTTTTCGGAGAGAAGAAGTTTTGCAGTGCCACCAATAATCAAATTAGCTGCGTCGTTACGGGTTTTGCAGACGGCGGTTGACAAGACGGTGTGAAGAATGATTTTCAGGTAGATTTAGCACAGTCTATATTTTCGATAGTGAAGTGCTACATATATTAGAAAATGAAATTTGTCATGAGATATTAAAATCTGCCAACGATAATGGGAGAATAGAAATAAAAGGAACATTAAAAAAAACATGGTATCATGTTGTTATTGGGGATTGATAAAGTTTTGGCTGGCTGTCTCGCAGATCTGTACCACTGTACATAAAACACCTAACAAAATCTCCAGTATTTTTTTCAATTGCTATTGGTGCAAAATTCATTCAATGTAAATATGATTCAGTGAAACTCCGCCTACAGCTATCATATTATTGCTGAATGGTTCAAAAAAACTGCGCATTAAAAATCTTTGCTTCGTGTATGCTTTATTGGCTACAACATGTGTTTACACCAAAATATCTTTAACGTCTCCTGTAAAGATAATTACTACAAGCACGTTACTAACGTGACCCCACAGCTTGTTTGACAAGAAAAGTGCCCCGGAAGTTATCTTCAAAATTTTTCCATCTTGGATTTCTTTGCAAAGTCGCAAATATTTTCATTTGCATATTGTACGTCCATCAACCCAGGCCAAGATTGATGACTGCGTAACAATTAGCACGATAGCAACTTAAAGACGCAAATGGTTCAATTCAATCAAGTGCAGATGACGTATCTGAGCCATTGATTAATGGGAATTGGCATGGAACGCAACCTTAGACAGATGGTATTTGGTGCCTTCAATGAGCTCCTGTTAATGCCGACCTGTTGGCGAGTGGCGAAGCTGTTGTCTTCCATGCCAGATTCCAGCTGCTTCAAGTTGAGAAAAAGGGTCAACACACCATCCATCGTTGATTGGCCAGTGGAAGACGAGCCCCTGCTCTCGTCATGCTAATGAAATTGTTATTCAGATATTGAACCAGTCATACTGTCGTTATTAAGTGAAAATGTGACCTTAGTCAACAACATGACGTTAACGAATATATCTGGTGATCACGTATCAATGCAAGATACATATTTGGTACGTGCTGGGTGTGCTGTAGCACTGCTTGTCCGCGTCCCCTGAAGCATTGATCGTCTTACTTTGCTTACTGATTATAGAAAGTAAAATTAGTGGAAAATTTAACACTTTGATTGTTGGCCTTCTCTCAAATTATCACAGAACATGACAAATATTATGAAACCCCCTCAGCATCTTCGAAGATACTTTTTCCCAGAAGCAAACAATCTTCTGATTAATGGAAAGATTTTGCAAACTTATATCGAGGTCATCTTTTTAATTACAATATGAGGAAATTAATGACGAATAGGGTAATTCCACTGCGGCAATTAGAAGTATTAAATCATTTTTACATGTAGCATTTTTCCAAGAAGCGAGTAGTAATTCTTCAATGTAAAATTTCTACAGCCTTTCGTGAAAAAGTAATGAGAGCATGACATAAACATTTACAGTGTGGTTTAAAATTATTCGTGCAAAAATATTTTCGCTGATTGAGATGTCATTTTGTTTTACACACAACTTTTTTTTCTATTTCTATTACAGAATTGAAAAATAACTCATGTATTTCCTCTTATCTGTTGCTAGTTGTACATAGCGTTATTTTTCAGGGGTTCTTTAGTCGTGGCTTTTCAAAGTTCAGTTTGTAAAAAGGTGGCTTGGATTTTGTTAGAGTAATTGCAGGTGTTAGCACTAGATCCCTGTGTATTCTCTAACTCAACAAAGTGCTATCTTATTTTTCGAGGCGCACCCATTGAGATTTTACATACATTTCGTCACTACGGATGAATTCACCTCTGTTCGATCCATGTATATCCATGTATCTGACCACTGATTGATTGTCAATCATGGAACCACGCGTAAATATAAAATTACCTCCCAGTTCCTTCTGAAGAATTGAATCTTGTTAAATATTTCAGTTACCCTATTGATTCTGGCGTTAGGCATCCCTTTTCTCTTTTACATGATTCACCCATCTTGACTGCCGGCGCCACTGTTATATTTTTGATAAACTGTTCCAGCTGTGGCAGACCCAAGAGGGTTTTTAGCGCAGCTGCGAGTGTGACATCCGAAGGAAAAGGAGGTAGCACTCCTCCCTACGGACACCCTTTTTTGATATTTCCCTCAAGAAGCGCGGACTGATCTGAATCCAGATTGCCCTATTTCCTAGCATACTGTGCATCAATCTCACCGCCACCGAACTAACCTCACGCCTGTGCAAGCCATTTTTCAGTTTCTTATACTAAATTTTTTTGAAAGCTTGCCCGATCTATCACCATACAATCTGCCTGTCTTTCCACAATCTTGTTATTGCATAGGGTCACGTCAATTACCTCCTTCCGTCGAAGTGTAATTTTCATCCGTTTTTCTCCACATTCCACTGCGTGAGTTTGCAATGCACCTAATGATTAGTGCCGGTGCTGTATTCTCCCTCTGGTCGAAGTACATAAGATTCTTTGTAGGCGGTGGTTCTGGAAAATGAGAAGGTAAGTGAGAGGAAGTAGTCACGAAAGCATTCCCTTCCGCACCCACTCTCACCACAATAAGGTACGTGGTAAACAAATTCGGCTGCAAAGCCGCTCTCACTCTATGAGTCAACATAACACATGTCCTATTCTTCTTTCTCTGCTTTTAGAAAGTGGAGCGTCCCCACTTTTGTTAGCAGTCCCCTGATCACACCTATATGAAAAGGGTTCGTGCAGCAGGGCTACATTCAATTACACAGCCGATACCGATAAGATTGAGTTGGCATATTTTTAAAGACGTTGGTCCGTCACTCAGCTGCCTAACCAGCGAAATAAAATCCCCTACCTACTCAGAATTGTGACGTACACAAAGTCCAACCGGCAGTCGTCTTTCCCCCTACGGGTCTGACCATCTCCGTCACCTCCCTTAGGTTCCACACAGTAAGTATCATGCCATCCTTGGGTCTACTTTCATAAGTGGCCAAGACTTGATCCTTATCCACTGGCGGGCCAGGGGTTCGGACAGCCATCCTCTGCATGTCTTCAAGGCTACAATTAAGCTGCAGAAAATTTAAATCAGGCTATTATTTAATAGCTGAAATTATAGATTAGTTGGCAACACTGTGAATGAGGCGGGGTTTGGAGTCAGTCAAAGGCGGAAGGTAATAATCATCATTGCTGCTTTATATAAGATAGTGAATCAATTATAAGGCTATTCAGGGGAGTTCCTCCTTTCGACTGCTTGTCTGAATTATATTATCTTTATTAGACCTCCAGGAGGAATTTCAACCGAACTCGGAAAATAAGACAGGATAAGGACTGGCGACTGAATGCGGAAACTCAAAAGAGTTATAAGATGCTTTTAAGTAAATATAAAGACCTTATAAATCCTTCACTGAGATTAAGCCAGCGGTTAATCAAACAAAATATAACAGAAAGCTTAGTCAGCTCCTAACACAGGCAACGAACACCTTTTCTCGATTATCTGCCCAGCGGTGCCTCGCTGGATAGCATCCATCTTCCTTACGATGCTGCAAGTTATAAACACATCACAGTCTACTGCTCTCGGACCAGGCATCGCTCAGCAGAAAATCGAGAAAAAGCGTTCAATGCCTGTGTTAGGAGCTGGCATGATAAGTCTGTCTGTTGTTGAGCTTTTGCTCTCAATACTTTTCCTTGGTAACTGGCCGTCTGGAGATGAAATTTGTGTGGAAAGGTCTAATCTCTTAATCCTTGAAGATAACTGTTACATAATAGCAAGGATTGCGAGTGAAAAGCAGAAAAAGGAAAGGAATAAAGGTTTCGGAACGGTTGAGAAGGGGAGGGGGAGAGTTGATCGTTCCACACCTAGAGAGGAGGGTGACCTTTATTTCTAGATCTCGAAAGGATAGCTATACAGATCCTAAGAGTTTCAGATCTATCAGGCCAACATCCACCGAGATGACACTATGCGTGTTCGTCGGAAAGATTATAGCGTGGCTGGAGCGAACGATGAGTATTGATGATATTATTGTTGGTTGTATTCACTGAAGGTTTCTAGAAGGGGCCTGTGGTTTGGAGTTAGTGAAGCATTGAGTAAAACGAATAAAGAGAATTATTTGCTTTAATATAAAACAGTATTTCAAAATTTAAATGAAGACTATTTAATCATTTAACGTTCGGTATAAGCTAAAGAACAAAACCGCACGTTTCACGTGCTTATTACGTCAAGATGACATAAATACTCGATGCTTAGATTACATAACAAAGACAGGATATGCTACAATATTCATATACACTGTACATGTGATTCAAGGGGTAAGCTCGCATTATGCTTATCTGACATTTCTAATCTTATCTGACATTTCTGAAACGTAAACATACAGGTTTTAGGAAGAATTGTAATGTATTTCAGTGTTTAAACAAAAACTAAACTAATAAACATTTAACACTAAACCTACCAAACCGAGTCATTTGACCGGTGACCTCTCTTTCAATTGCATTATTCAGCTTACTATTTCTATCTCAGTTGTAAGCGTCTCGGTAGGTTTAGTGTTAAAATAGTGTTGTGTAAGGTAATAAGTCGTAAAAATTATTTATGAACTTTAAATTTGGTAAAATTATCTGTCTTGAACAAAAAATTTACCATGCAAAAACTACATATAACCAAAATTGCAGTGTTAAATCATTTTTCAGGCTCCCAATCGATTCATCGATTGACTTTAATTTTGAGCGGATTCAGAATACTGTCACTGCTTGAGTCCGCTTAAGGTTTGAATTCGCTCAAAATTGAGTCCGATCAAAATTTTAATCCGCGCAGTTTTGTCCTTGCTATAGTTTAAGCATAGAGAATATGAGCGGATTGAAAATTCTGAGCGCACTCAAAACTATGCGGACTTAAAACAAAGTGGATCCAAAACTTGAGCAGATTCAAAATTAATCTTGAGTGAACTCACTTCTGTGAGAACTCAATACTAGAGAGTTCACTCTAAATTGTCGATCATTGATTCGAAATTTCAGTTTGGAACCGTGTCTACCGCTTTTCATCTATAAAGTGTGTAAAACCACTAAGGATATTTCGTAATATGCTTAGGTGGTGAAATTCACCTAATTTAAGCATCCCAGGTAGCTGATAATCTTAGCGAAATTTATCATACTTTGATTTGATTGCTAGAAATTTTGGAAAGAATTTGTTCATAACGACGCTACGCATGTTTCACACATGAAACTTTTTCTTTATTTATTTCATTACTTTTTCTTCACTATTTATTTTTTAACTTTCATTTTTAGTGCATCCTATGTATTGGAAATACACGGAATTTTTGGACGTATAAAATTTTGAAGTAGAAAATTTAAAGTAAATGTAAATTACATCATAATATGTCGTCTTAACGAATAAACAATTCTATCTTAAATATCTGTTACCAATATTCAAAACCATTCCAAATCCTTTTTCAACTATTTCTAACAGCCAAAAAGATACAAATCTAAATTGTAATGCCTTGTTTGAAGAATTTTATTTATAGGCAACAATGCTGCAATTTCTCATCGCTCAATCGAGCTATTGCTAGCGTCAGAATGTCTGCCAGAGCAACTAATCAAGAACAGATGGAACATTTGATCGCATCTTTCAACAATCAATTGCATTCAATTGAAATATATCAGAGTTGTATGTGAATGCACTTTTTACTGCAACAAAAGTGTTGGCTTGTCATATTGGCAATTAATTTCAATTTAGCCTATTTTCGCTATCTTTATATAATAGAGCAAAATGTCAGAACACATACAAAGTGTTCTTCTTAATTACTCATAATGGTGCTATGTAGACTGAAAATGTAACAAAAGGTTCAATAGCTTTTTATTGCACTTAGTAACCACGTACGATACTTATTTTTTTCTCTGAGATAAATGAGGAAAATTTGAAGACAAATTCTAAAATATTTTGGCATGAAGCCTTCTAACTCCTATCCTAAGAATATACGTCTTTTGAAGATAACTTAGCTCGTACTCCAAATGAAATTAGAAACGCATTCGCTGATTACTTTAAATCAAACCAACTTATAGTGACCATACAAACAAGCCTATTAATTCTATTTATGTTAATAATAGTGGAAAACAGGAACCAATTGCCGCCTCTGTGGATCATACATTAACCTCAACAAGCACTAAAAATTTCCTTCCCACGCCATATTTTATCGAAATAGTAACTACAAAAATCTAAAACAAAAGTCAGAAAGGTAATAAGGTCTATCTTCAACGAAAATTATAACCATCATATTACAGCAAATAACAAATTATAGAGAAAAGTTGAAAAATAAATTTTATTTTGCGTTTGGTGCGCGCTGTGGTTGGCGTCATGAATGAATGAAATTCAATAAAATGGGATTCACACAAATGTTTAATGGAACAATACCCTTTTGCTTCTAACCCCTTCATATGTTCGTAAACATCTAACACTACTGCTCTCTTCATTATAGTTTTGCTTCTGCAACCTTCATAATCCGTCTAAGGATCTATGTGGGTTTTTGCGTTTTCATACATTCACATATTGATTGTCTGGACCGAACGATTCAATTTACAAAATTATATTTATTCCTGGAATTTCTATAAACCTTTTCTTAGTGAGTGCCTGCATTATAAAAGAACCTATCCTCCAATTTCAGGAGTAGTGGTTATTTTAGTTAGTATGGAAATAACTATTCAACAACTTTGTCATAAATTGTTTCCTAATCCTAATTAGTTACCTACCAACATTTAATCACAGTATCAACATTAGACATCTTTATCTATAATGATATACACAGATGGATCACGCTTAGATAGCGGCACGGGGCTGGTGTATATGGGCCAAACTTTATAGAATTTCTAAAGTCATGGGTACCTCATCCACTATTTTTCAAGCTGAAATCCATGCCATTGGACTCTGTGTATGTGAAAACATCAGAAGAGGAACACGTGGCGCTAATATATGTAATGTCGGATAGCCAGGCAACATTAAGGGCGCTGAGTTCCTTCACTTGTGAATCTAAGCTGACCTGGGATTGCCTAAATGCCTTAAAACAACGAAGTAACTCTGTTGTGGGTGCCAGGATCATAGGAATATACTAGGCAATGAAAATGCGGATCAACTGGCTAAAGACGGTGCCATATACGCCTTTATCGGTCCGGAGCCGTTCTCTGACTATCCAAAAAGCCACATCAAATCCAGACTCAGACTCTGGAAGGACAGAATCAAATTATTATATTGGGAAAACCTCCCAGTCTGAGACAGGCGAAAAAGTTTATAACTTATTCACAGCAGGGGACCAAGGAACTCCTCACTCTAAACAAAATGGGTGTACACTAAGATACCACCTCAAATAGATGGGCTTGGCAACAGAGGAAACCCGTCGCTTTTGCTTAGAGGAAGAAGAGACCGCAGAACATATTCTCTGCGAATGTGAAGCTATCAGCCGCTTAAGATTTAGGCATCTGGGAATGGCTTTCCCTTCCCCAAAGGATGTTGTAATCGCGCCTCCCAAGAAGATTTTGGGTTTAATTAAGGACCTCCGGTTGGAACGGGTTGTTTAAAATGGTCGACGGTAATCAACTTGTCTATGTTCACCAACTTCTGCTTGTCCACTATGGAAAACAGTGCTCAAGTGCTTATGATAAGGTACAGATTCTCTTACCACTTAAAAAGTTATATTAGAGTATTATTACTAAGTCAGGAGTGCCACAGGGAAGCCATTTAGAATCTTTGTTGCTTTTGCTCTTCACCATCTAATGTTCATTGCCCAATTTATGCCGACGATCTAAAACTATTTCCTTACATACGTTCCAAAGTTGCTTGCCTGCTTTTATAAAAAAAGAAAACTTGAATTATCCGAATGGAGCGATTTAAATAGTCTGCAGTAAAAAATAACTCCCAGAACTTCTGTATAATTCTGCATATATGAAAAACATGCTTCCTCTGCGTGTGATCGAAGGCACACAGCACACGGCAAAACAATTTCCAATAGTCCTGCGTCCTGCCTACTTTTCTTG
>QYTT01085694.1:16362-26534 GCA_006980735.1 Dasypogon diadema
TTTTTTTCTCTGAGATAAATGAGGAAAATTTGAAGACAAATTCTAAAATATTTTGGCATGAAGCCTTCTAACTCCTATCCTAAGAATATACGTCTTTTGAAGATAACTTAGCTCGTACTCCAAATGAAATTAGAAACGCATTCGCTGATTACTTTAAATCAAACCAACTTATAGTGACCATACAAACAAGCCTATTAATTCTATTTATGTTAATAATAGTGGAAACCAGGAACCAATTGCCGCCTCTGTGAACCATACATTAACCTCAACAAGCACTAAAAATTTCCTTCCCACGCCATATTTTATCGAAATAGTAACTACAAAAATCTAAAACAAAAATCAGAAAGGTAATAAGGTCTATCTTCAACGAAAATTATAACCATCATATTACAGCAAATAACAAATTATAGAGAAAAGTTGAAAAATAAATTTTATTTTGCGTTTAGTGCACGCTGGGGTTGGCGTCATGAATGAATGAAATTCAATAAAATGGGGTTCACACAAATAATTAATGGAACAATATCCTTTTGCTTCTATGTTCGTAAACATCTACCACCATATAAGGAAAAATTTTGATTCTACGACCCTCAAAATCTGTCTAAAGTATCTATGCGGGTTTTTGCGTTTTCATACATTCACATATTGGTTGTCTGGATCGAACGGTTCAATCTAAAAAAATATATTTATTCCTGGAATTTCTATAAACTTTTTCTTAGTGAGTGCCTGCACTATAAAAGGAACCTAACCTCCAATTTTGGGAGCAGTGGCTGAGGTTGGGTGTTAATATGTTAGTTAGTCAGCTCTGCCTTTTATAATATAGATCCCATCAAAAACATAAAATGTACAAAAATGTCTAGTCTCGCAACGCAATCCTTCCACCGTAAAAAGTTGTGAGTTCTCATTTAAAGCCAAGTCAGTTATTTTAGTTAGTATGGAAGCATCTATTCATTTTAGTTAGAATGGAAATAAATATTCAACAACTTTGTCATAAATTGTTCCCTAATCCTAATTAGTTACCTACTACCATTTAGTCACAGTATCATTTATATCAATATTAGACATCTTTATCTATAATGAAATACACAAATGGATCATGCTTAGGTAGCCATATACGCCTTTATCGGTCCGGAGCCGTTCTGTCGCTATCCAAAAAGCCATATCAAATCCAGACTCAGACTCTGGAAGGACAGAACCAAATTATTATATTGGGAAAACCTCCCAGTCTGAGACAGGGGAAAAAGTTTA
The DNA here is from genome assembly GCA_006980735.1 of Dasypogon diadema. Lineage (NCBI taxonomy): Eukaryota > Metazoa > Arthropoda > Insecta > Diptera > Asilidae > Dasypogon > Dasypogon diadema. Next base: position 17,608 of record QYTT01085694.1, read on the forward strand.
TAACTTATTCACAGCAGGGGACCAAGGAACTCCTCACTCTAAACAAAATGGGTGTAAGCATTCTAACGAACCTTTTTTCTGGCTATTGCACACTAAGGTACCACCTCAAATAGATGGGCTTGGCAACAGAGGAAACCCGTCGCTTTTGCTTAGAGGAAGAAGAGACCGCAAAACATATTCTCTGCGAATGTGAAGCTATCGGCCGCTTAAGATTTAGGCATCTGGGAATGGCTTTCCCTTCCCCAAAGGATGTCGCAATCGCGGCTCCCAAGAAGACTTTGGGTTTAATTAAGGACCTCCGGTTGGAACGGGTTGTTTAAAATGGTCGACGGTAATCAACTTGTCTATGTTCACCAACTTCTGCTTGTCCACTATGGAAAACAGATTCAGATAAGGTACAGATTCTCTTACCACTTAAAAAGTTATATTAGAGTATTATTGCTAAGTCAGGAGTGCCACAGGGAAGCCATTTAGAATCTTTGTTGCTTTTGCTCTTCACCATCTAATGTTCATTGCCCAATTTATGCCGACGATCTAAAACTATTTCCTTACATACGTTCCAAAGTTGCTTGCCTGATTTTATAAAAAAAACTTGAATTATCCGAATGGAGCGATTTAAATAGTCTGCAGTAAAAAATAACTCCCAGAACTTCTATATAATTCTGCATATATGAAAAACATGCTTCCTCTGCGTGTGATCGAAGGCACACAGCACACGGCAAAACAATTTCCAATAGTCCTGCGTCCTGCCTACTTTTCTTGTGGATATGGATGGATAAGAAATTGTCCCAATGTTCAGGTACAATGGCCTTATTCCATATATGAAGTATCGATGAAGCTTCCTGGAACATATTTAAATTAGCTCGTCCCAGATGCTGTCGGCTTCTACTTTCAAGCTTGTTTAGACAGGACATGAATTCGTTATATGTAAGATGGTTGATGTCAGGCTGCTCTTTTATCTTATATATCTTCAAAAGAACTTGGAATATGTTACCGTGAATATGGCACTTTTTTTGGCGATGCCAAAATGCAGTGGATACACTATAATGCTATGCACAGCCTTAGCAGGAAGGAAAATGAGGATGTAGGAGAAAAGAAAATAAGGATGTAGGAGAAAAGAAAAGGGAAATGTAGGAGAAAATAACTGCCGCCTATCATAGTCGACTGAGAAAATAGAATATGGTACTCTGTTTCAAATTCGTATTGTTGGTCTGGACTCTAAAAAAGGTGTCTTTTGTCCTTCTAGCAAACAAAATGGAAAAAGCAGAACTTTTACTTAAAATTTAGATTTGTTTCTTGATTAAATTTTTTGTTTAGTATTTTTATCATTTAATTATTTATAAGGTTGATACATAATGTTTTTTGCCGTATTATCAATTAAAAAAAACCCTCGGATGTCTTAATCTCTGCGTGGAACGAAGTCTGATATCAAATAACACTTAAGCCACTCCATAGGCTTTTTAACAATTACAGCTTGCCGTATCAATTCTAAAACCTCAAATTGAAATAATTATCTTAAAAAAGGAAGAAGTCTCTCTGTATCTTCACCACTTGTCCATGTGGCCATGTGTATTTCTCAAAAATTATAAGTCTGATAAAACAAAGAGCTGCGACGTTATCTGTGAAGGATGTTATAAATCACGTTTAAATTTCAGACGCTTAATGTGTAATTTAATTAGTTGTAATTACTGAGAAAATTCTGATAATTGTGCTAAATGTGCGTTTGCGTCAAAGCTCTGATAATATGCGCGTGCCTTCTACGTTCAATTTTGTGCTACATACATCTCCGCTTATCAGTGATTTCCGACAATCAATTTTTTGTTAGTTTCAATTTATTGATGCGATATCAGTTCACTGGAAGAGCAAATATCCTCTTGAGTCGATTGTGTCGCTGTATCATGTGCTTAGAGTACGCCTTAATGTTGTAAAAATATGCTATGTTTACGTATGCCAAGTACGCGCTTAAAACTTATTATTCTTCTCGAGATTATTTTTTTGCTATTTCACGTATCTTTAATGAGTAATTGTAGCGCGTTATCTCGCTAAATTAATGAATCTTAAAAATGTAAGCTTGAATTCTGCTTGGATCTTTATTTGCAAAATTACTTAGAAATAAACATTGGCATCTGAACAGATAATGGAAGGGGAGGAAACATTCTAGTTGTTGGGGTTCGTGATGCACGAAATTTTAATTTCCTCCCTCCCTTCCTCTCAAGTTAAGTTTTGATAGCGTCAATTTCTGATTTCATTTACTGACCTTATCTACTAAAATTTGTGAAAACTTAGGGGAGTTGTTGTGAATTTAAGTATCAAATGACGTCGTATATTGAAAAAAATTAATTTCCGGCTGAGGGAATAAACTCCTGGAACTGAAATTATTTCAGATAATTTTTATAAATGATGTAAAGGGCGGCAATAAGTGATAGTTTTTGATTTTAGATATGAAATGTCAGGCACTACCTTTTTTACGATGTTACCTAGGCTCAACCTAAGATGGCACTGCTTAGATAGAATTTGACTAAAAATTGGAAATTTCTTGTTGAAGACATAGCAAAAATCTATATATTTATTTGGTTAAGTCTATCTTTACACTGTCTAATAGTCTAGCAGCAAATTTACGCTACTACAAGCAGTTAAATTAAATTCTATGAATTAGGACAATTATGATATCCTTAAATTTCTTTCTAGGCAATTCAAATTCAAAAAATGAGCGGAATTCATAAAATACCTAAATGGATGCTGCAGTTTTCACTGCAACAGGCGTAGTTAATTCTATCAGGAGAATACTGCAACCAATTTTTTGTACGTACTGGTGCATAAAACCCAATCAGTAGTAATACCTTCTAATATATTACACCATTTAGAAAAGAATCAAGTAAGATTTCCTTACACAGATTTTATCCTAGACTTCCGAAAGTTTTGTTGAGGAGTTCATATAATTGCTGCTTGCTGAAATATTTAGCACACAATCCTCCTCCTTGATTAAATAGAACAGAAAAGTTTCAAATCATCGGCATATATGAACGCTTTCGCGACGATCGTCTTTTCCGCCGAGTATGAGCAAAAAAACGAGCGACTATAGCCACTCATTCTATATAAATGGCACCTGGTGGAGAACGACTATAGTTTTCCATCGTAGTGAAAGGGTTAAATATTTAGCAAACAGCGGCCCAAGATGGCTTCTTTGAGGCACTCCAAAAAATGCTGAAATATCGTTAAAAGTTATGTTTCCAATTCATACACATTCTATTGCCTAACGGTTCTGCTATTTTAGCGGAGTACTGTACTACGTAAAAGTTATGGTAGTGCGTTGGAAAATAAACCAAAGTATTACGAAAAACTATCGAGCGTTGCGAAGAAGCAAGGCATCTCCATTCTTGTACTCTGCTGCTTACCCTTACCTTACCTTAAGTTTGGTTAACAGTTTACCTTACCTTATATTACCCTTAAGTTTAGTTAACAGCATTGTAAATTTAAATTTCGTAAGAATTAGTTACTTATTTCAATCTGTGCACCTGTTAATTTGATTTTAGAAAAAAACCTCTCGCAGGTGTCGGCCATCCGAGAAGATCTTGGAGCTGAATAAAAAAACTAGGAACACTTTCCCTTTTATATCAGAATGTAAGAGGAATAATAATTAAAACTAACTAAAAATAACTAGATATAGATATGCTGATTCCGAGGCTCGTGGAGGCGGGGTGTATTAACACCTTGTACAGAACACATCTAAACTTGACTCTTCCCACTTTTTCTAGTATACTCAACGTAGAGCTTGTGGCTCTTTAAATCTCATTTTCACGACAAAAACCATATATTTACTTTGTTGCTATATTCCACCGAATATGTTTAACTGCCTTGGCGATAAAGGTCAGAAGCCATTATGAAGCTATTGATGAACCCCATTGATGATTAATGAACCCCAGTTTCTTGACGCCGTTGCTTCTTCTGCCTTACACCAATTGAGTGTGGTTAGTAATACTTTGGGTAGGCAGTTAGATCTAGTTTTTTCTTCTGACTCCAGTAGTACGATAGTTGAGCCTAGCTCAGCTATTTTATCAACTGTCGATTCTTATCATCCTCTTCTTCTTATTACTGTTTGTTACGACCCTGAAAACTTGAGTCCTATAATGATGAGCTGAATTTCTTATTTAATTTTAAAAGAGCGGATCTCACCGACGTGTCGAATAGACTCGCATCTATCGATTTTAGAGCTTACGTTAGTATGTTTTATATCAAGATTCTTAAGGTGTTTACGTATTGTGTTCTTTTTGAACAACAAAGATCGCGACCTCCCTGGTTCGACATAGAACTGAGGTGTCCGAAAACTAAGAAGAATACGCTTTGGAAACATTTTCTTAAAACTAAACAATCGTCTGACCAGCAACAGTTTGTGGCGTGGTATGATGAGTTTAAGGCACCTTCATCGGCTCTCTATGAGGAACACTTGATTGACATCCGAAAAAAACTGTACAGTGACACACGCTCTTTCTACGATTTCGTCAACATTAAGGGAAAAGTTTACAGCTATCCTACTTCTATGGTTTTCGAGGGATGTTCTAGTGGTGACACGAGTGTGATTTGTCTGATTTCTTTGAGAATGCTTTCCGACCTTCGGAGTTTGAGCTTAATATTGATCATTTTTCGCACATTAAGTGGATTCATTCCTAATCATCTGAGAGGTCTTATCAGGTGCTTTCCCGTGGACTCCGTTCGAGGGTCATAGACGTTACATGAGGGGTGCACCAGGAAAGTCATCTCGGCCCCTTATTTTCATCATCTCTATTGAGGACATTGTATGCCTCCTGAGACACTCCAGAGTGTTAATCTGTGCTGATGATATGAGATTTTTTTTCATTTTTTGGCAATGTTAGTGACTGTGTTCCTCTTTTGTTGGACATTTTAACATTTTTTACGATTGGTGTAATCAGAATGATTTAGAGCTAAACGGGCGTCATTCTGGATTCGAAATGGGAATTTAGCTCTCGTATTTAACTGTTTTTAGGGGCAACTCCATGCTTGGTTTTATTAAGCGCTGGTCCAGGGCGTTCTCTGACCTTCAATTTGCGCTAACTTTATATAACTCGTTTATGAAATCACTGCTTGAGTATGCGTATAGGTTTGGAACCCTTTCTACGCTGTCCATATTGGCCATACAGAGTCCGCTCAGCACTGCTTCGTTAGATTTGCCCTTAGAAATCTTCTTTTCAATGACCCTCTGATTCTCCCACCTTATCAGGAGCTTTTAAGGATGGTCAATTTGAGTTCCTTGGGACGTAGACGCTGTTTTTGTTCACCAGCTGTTGAATTTTAATACTGACTCTCCGGAACTCAGAGGGAAGGTATCCTTTTGGGTTAGTGATTAAGGCCTGAGGGTACCCCTTTTTTGCGTTTGAACTATTCGAGAACTAACTATGGGAGGCATGAACCCATTAATTGCATGTGCATAACAGTGAACCGCATTATGGAGTATTTTAACTTAAATGTCTCTAAACATATACTGAAATCTCATCTTTTCTCTATTTTTTAGTTTCCTGGTGTACTCCTGAATACTATTGCACTAATTTACTCAAAAACAACAACAATGGAAATTATAAAAACCATTCTATTTCACAGTCTTAGTAGGTTATTCAATTCCAGAAGTCCGAAGAAAACTATTACTAATGTGGTGTATGGAACTTTTCAAATGAATAAATGACACGATTAAAGCTTATTACTCACTAAAAAAATGGAAATAATTTGGTTTAAATGTGATCGAAATACAAGACTCCTTATTTCCAAGAAAGAAATTCCTTTTTCAATAGAAGGAGGTCTATTGAAAAAGGCTAATTGTAATTATTGTCATATTTGTGAAAGCTTTCATGCAGTAAGTACATCCCTCAGTTCAATTTCAAATTGGCCCGTTTCCAATAAATACTGGGTATTCCCATATACTAATAGCAATTACTCGTCACATTTCTTCTGTTAAAAAATGCGATAAAATGCTTAAGTCACATAAAAAACCTAAAAAAATACGTGGCGGTATCTGATCTAAAGCTCAGCATAAGACTAAAATTTGATACCCATATTTTGTAGGCCAAAAAATCTTATCTTTTTTAGACAAAGTAGGACCTTCAAGGTTATCGATGAGTAGTCAGTAAAATAGATATTCTGCATTACCGACATTAGTTGTTTTTTCATCTTTCACTACTGCTACCCTACTCCTAGGGATGTCGTTTTGATTTCTTGCACGAAATGTCAACAACGCCTATACTCTTATACCCTGCAGACAAGTTTCAGCTGCATAGTGGAAATCCGTGACTTCTTCTTAAACAGAACTGTTCGGATGGGGAAAATATTATTATCTTCTGTTTTTACCTCAAGCTAGGAGCATGCGGCATCCAGGCGTAATGTGTATTGGTATCTCTTTCACTCATTCACTACAGATTCTTTTTCTCCGTTTAACTTTAAGCAACTTTATAATTTTTAAGATTGGGTATTTCCTGAGCTTCAGCTGAATCGAAAAAAAACCAAAATTAAAAAATAAACAAAACCAGATAAGACTCATTCACACCAAGCTGGACGAGGACAGGAGAATTTTGTAAAAATTATGAAATAACAACTGATAATGTTGATTAGCAAATTTAAATAATCTTCCTATAATAGTTTTTTATCTGGTATCAGAGTGGGGTTTAACAAAATATAACGTCATCATAGGAAATTGCATACTAACTTTTGACAGCTATGTCTAGTCTGCTCTAGTCTGTTTAATATATGTACGTGAAGGGTTCGATGGGTTAACAAAATGACTATATTCTAACTCGTAAAATTTTCTTCTATTTCAGCATATCAATCAGTTTTAAATAGTTAAGGTAAGAGAGAATTGGACACACTTTCAAATATCCTTTGAAAACTTTGTTAAAAAATTTAAATAGCTCTCCTATGACATAGCCTTTCACTATATCGCCACTTTAAAACGATAAGGCTCTAACTTTATACAATTTTCATTACAGTTAGAACGTTGTAATTTTAAGGTAGCGCTGAGTTTTTTATTTTATGAATTTTTATAAATAATTTAAAATGTGAGAACGCGATAATGTATCAATCTAATCAAATAAAAAGTATATAATACTTTGAGTGCATATGTTTCCCCGCCTAGGGCTGGAAAAGCGCTGAGTTTTTTTATTTTATGAATATTTTTCGATTTTCATCTTGAATAGCTTTTCAAGGACAAAACTGATCGGGAAAAGTATCGTTGGAGAGCCACAAGTATCCTCTTTCAAATAAATCTTTGATCGTTATCCTTGAGGAATTAGAAGGATTTTACAGGGTTAAAGGACATAAAATCGTTGCATGCCATTTTGACAACAAACAAACAAACTTTGATCACTACACTTCAACCATGACCAATCCCCAACTGAAGAGTGGCGGCGCAAAAGATTACTTTTTGAAAAATGGTAAAGTAACCTTTTGCTTCGCCACTCCTCAACTCTTCTTTTCTTACTTCTTAGCAGTGGCTTGTTGCGTCCTCTTCCTACATGCATTCCTCTAATATCTCATGGCTGTCTACTTCCTCTTCCTTATTTTCCTCGTGCGTCTTTATCTGCCTTATTGTACTTTGATTCCTCTATAGCCAGGTCAGCAGCACCTATCACTTCATCTCTTACTCTGCTCAAAGGCACTAAGGCATATCTCGCCCCCAGGGCTGGATCAGAAATTACAAATTTTCTATTTACAAAATCACAAAGTTAATAACACTTTAATAGCTTATCTGCCTTAGAACAGAAGGAATGCAAAGCCATAAACCTCTTTACGTAATACACTACCTCACAATTTCCAGAACGAAACTGGAAATTGCTTTCATTTCGCTTTTGTTTTGTACAAAAATCTACGATTGTTTCGGTCTTATAAAGAGTTTGTTTGAACTGTTTTAGTTCTGGGATTCCATCCTAGTCCCTCATCCATTCTCTCCATTGGGAATGAGGCCTACAATCATACAATCAAAGCGAAAACCGACTTTAGTTCAGCAAACCTTCCACTACTGCCCCTTTCTCCAAGGCATCAATCATACCTTTGATTCCCTAATCCCTGATATCCTGAAATTGGAAAACACTTGGTAGCAATTAAATGCTTTCAGTGCAGCCTGGTTATCCGATAATATGAAAATCTTCCCGCTCCTAAGTTGCCTTTAGGTTAGATTTGATTTTGGTGTTCCAGATTTTCTGCCGCCCTCTAATCCGAGCTGTAAATATAAGTTTCACAGCTATGGTTATTACGGTGTGATCCAGATGGGTGCGGTGGCCTGAAACGATGGAGGGAGTAGTAAATATTTGCGAAAATATGTATGACTTACCTCGCCTTGTGTTGTCTTCCTTTTGTGTTCCTGACGTATTGTAGAATGATTCTGCAAAGATCTTTGGTTATATTCCAGGTGATCATGTAAGAAGCTCTACTTACTAGATGAGGATTGGGTCGTCAGGCACATTCTTCGCTATAATTCCTCGATGTCTTGCCCTTTCCAATACATCCATTGCACGAAATCACCTGGGAGTGAAGAGATAACCTGGTCACCGATCACTTACCTTCCCTGTTCCGACGTAATATGACCTAAGCCGTAATTCCTGCAACGTATTTCACTTACCTTGAGAAAGGGAAGACCCATTGTTTAGGGATCGACTGGTACTGAGTTTTCGGCAACGTTGCTGGAAACCGTCAGATATGACAAGCGAAAATATAATTACTCACCTGCAAACTAAGTTTAGCAAAGCTAATGATAGAATAATGGAAGTACATCATACCTCACTCAGAAATATTGGAATTTATTTGTTGAATAGGAGTAGGTAACTAGGTTAGTAATAGTTAAGACAAAATAGTAATCAAAACTTTGGTCACTTACCTTCGTTACTGGATTGTATGTGAATTATGTACGGGGGTGAAACAGGTATCTCGCA
>QYTT01085694.1:26554-38845 GCA_006980735.1 Dasypogon diadema
ATCTTTGGTTATATTCCAGGTGATCATGTAAGAAGCTCTACTTACTAGATGAGGATTGGGTCGTCAGGCACATTCTTCGCTATAATTCCTCGATGTCTTGCCCTTTCCAATACATCCATTGCACGAAATCACCTGGGAGTGAAGAGATAACCTGATCACCGATCACTTACGACGTAATATGACCTAAGCCGTAATTCCTGCAACGTATTTCACTTACCTTGAGAAAGGAAAGACCCATTGTTTAGGGATCGACGGTACTGAGTTTTCGGCAACGTTGCTAGAAACCGTCAGATATGACAAGCGAAAATATAATTACTCACCTGCAAACTAAGTTTAGCAAAGCTAATGATGGAATAATGGAAGTACATCATACCTCACCTGCAGTAGGAAAAAAGAAAACTCTGAATTAATATCGTCTAACGTAGACATTTAATAGAATGGATTAGTTAAAGTAAGAAATATTGGAATTTATTTGTTGAATAGGAGTAGGTAACTAGGTTAGTAATAGTTAAGACAAAATAGTAATCAAAACTTTGGTCACTTACCTTCGTTACTGGATTGTATGTGAATTATGTACGGGGGTGAAACAGGTATCTCGCAAAAACTCAAACTGTCCATTGCCTGAAGAAAAAGGGGGGTTCTTATTATTAAAAATTACTTTAAAGATGTTAAATTGAATTGTATTTACCTGGTCCAATACTCTTCCGAGCCTCCGCACAAACAAAAGAAGATGGGAACCTCAGTTAACCTCTACCCAACCGACAAAGACGAGATAAATACTGGAAAAGCTTTACGCCCCGCAAGAAAAATTACGTATTATTGAGTTTTTCGTAACCCGAAGTTTAAAGTAAACATAAAATCGGCCCCAAATAGCAAGCAAATAGTAAAACCTGGAAATTTCCCTGATAAATGTCAAAAAAGATACGTTCCGAAATTTTAAGAGAAAAAGAATTTTCCCAAAGAAAAGAATTAGTTACCCATAATCCTGGATAAATGGAGAATAAAATAAAATAATAAAATAAAATTTAAAATATGAACCGATCCTTACCGATTGTGAACCGATTCTAGAAAGTTACCATAATAGGGGCCGGAAGTCCAAATAGTGGCACCTTTTCAATGTAGGTGAAGCGGAAAGCTCAGACCAGAGCATAAGTGTCACAATGCCACACGAGTGTAGATTACTGTAGAAGTTAACAGTGAGAGAAAATTGAAAAGTTCGAAATCAGGGAAAGAAGGAAGAAAGGAAAAAAAAGGAAAAAAGAAGCAGCAGTGAAGGGAAGAAAAGTTGGGAGTAGGAGGAAAGCCAGGAATGCGCGAGAAAGCCAGATTCGACGGAAACCTAGAAATCCGTGAATGGAAATAAGGAAGCAGAGTTCGGTACGGAAAGGAATTCATTTCTTTCATTTTTTTGTTTTCTTTTATTTTTTTGTGTCAAATTCGTGAAAAGGCCAGAATTCGCGCGTTACCTGGGTCACCTTCAAATCACCTTTAAATTTTCTAAGTGATTTTTTGAGTTTAAACTTAAGGTTGAGTGAATTTATCTAATTGTTAGAGCTAAGTGGAGAAGTGAAATAGAAATTATGTGAAGGTCGAGTCCTTTTGTTTCTTTTTACCAAGCTCGAGTTCGTGGACTAGAGCATAAAAAAAATTAAAACCACGTGGCACCCATTTTCAGGTGTTCAAGGCCTCTCCCATCTCCACGCTAGCCAGACCGGGCCTACGCATAAAAGTTTTGCGTAACATGGTCAGTCTTTCACCCGCCAGTGCAGTAGACATTTGATCTCGTTCATATTAGCTAGATGACATCTTAAGATGTTGCAAACTTCTAAATGTCGGAGAAAGTGCTAGATGGCAACCTCCGAATGAGTGAAGTATTAAGGCGACTAAAAACGTCAGAGTATCGATACAGATATTAAATACTGCTACTATAGAGCAGCAGTTAGATATTTTTCAATTTTTTATATCTACGAATAAACCGAATTTTGTCACACTATAAAATTTCTGAATTTCTGGATATGTCTGTACTAAACTAAAAAAAAGGAATAGGAAAACATTCCCCGGTTTTATTCTTGATTTCGTTTTTCTATCTCACAAACCATAAAATTTTGTTAAAAAAATGGGTGAAAACAACAAAAACGAAATTCGGGTCATAACAGGTTAACCAGGTGCAATTCAACTTTACTTTAACCAGTCTAGAAGTGTTCGGAAAGAATATCTGCGGATGTACAATTTTTTATATCTTTCATATTGACCCCTTTTAGTACGAAACATCGTGCTAAGCTCTATTTCATCAAACAGCTCACATTTTGCCAAGAACAGTCATTAATGGAAAATCTAAGATTATTGAAATGCAAAATCACTCCCGACAAGCAGTCTGGTCCTCAAGCTTTCTACTTTATGAAAACGATAAAATTTTGCAACCTGTTGGTAAATTACATCATTAATTCATGTAAATTAAATCAACGCTCGACTAATAGCTGCAATCAAGTTGAATGACACCGCTAATCCGCATTCGTATTATTTCCCACGTCATTGGGGAACGTACCCATGCGTGCATACTCGAAATGTCTTATAGTCAAATCAATGCTCAAGGGTCATAGCACTGCATCTAGACTTCTGATTCTATAGTATGTTCTGTTTCGGGTTTACTCTTGGGATTTTGAGTGGTTCAATAAGAAGACAATTTGTGCTGGTGCGTTATGTAATGATCGAGATTGACACGATCGCACGCGTCTTAAGCCACCCGACAGCAATCATGTTTCAATCAATCCGGATGGGGCGGTTAAAGTTGACGCCAATCAACTGAATCTATAGTATGCAAACTAAATCGTCACTGGATATCAAGATAAAAGTAATAAACGAGTCGAGTTGAAAGTTTGTCAGTGGTTTCTGCGGCGTCCAGTTCCAGTCATTAACAGATCTTCATCACGGCGATCAAAAACAAAAGAGAGTGCTGAGAATTTTATGATTCCGAAGAACAGTCATTTAGTGGAGCACTTATTTTCGAAATGAATACTTTTTAGCTCTTTTTTACGAGCGAGCTGATTGCATTTGAACCATATACCTAATAAGAAGTTGTAGAAAAGCCATCTGAACGCTCAAGATCAATAAGAAAATTTCGCAAATTGACGTTAGTCTCCGCTTTTTACCTGATTTATTGCTATATATCGAATTTTATGATTTGAAGGTAATACAAAAAAATTTGCAGGGAAATAAAATTAATGAAGTTTTTATATTCCCCATAAATTCAAAGTTGCATAAATTATTTAACTCATGCGGGGATTAATGGTTTTAGTAATTATTAAAAGTGGGGAACTGTGGTTTCATTTCGTTTGAGGCTTAAATGACTCATCAAAATGTAGGTGGAGCAGACACAATAGACACAAAAGTGGCAAAGTTTTGGATATAATACTATATCTCTGTAATTTGTAGCTTGTGTAACACGTTGACTGCTACGGTTAGCATAAAAGCTTTCATGAGAGAATTACGTGTTAAAATGAATTTATCGAGAAAGATCGTTATTTAAAAAAGTAAAGTAACATTTTACTGGATTTTAAACTTTGACTGCCCTTCAAGCCAAATTATTCTATTAGATTCTAATGGAACAGATCGTAATAATATGTATTTTTTAAGGTATCGCCTAGCTTAGGGGACAACCCTGTATACTTGTACTGTATCGCATCTGGCCATGCTGCGACTATCTTCACGTTAAAGCTAAGTCATATGACATAACATTTTCTTATGTTTCAATTTCCCAAAGTGTAAACAAGGTAATTTTTTCGAGCTAGAAACATGTTAGCATACGTGCCAAATAAATAGCATTTGCGAGAAGCTTTGCTTTTGTTCTTTAATTGGAAAAAAAAGTGCTGCTGAAAGTCATCGATTGTTGTCAGCAATTTACGGTGAATATATTCCATCGATTAAAACTTGCGAATTTTGGTTTCGATGCTTTAAAAGTGGCGATTTTGACATGGAAGACAAGGGACGCCCTGGCCAAGCGAAAAAATTCAAAGATGAAGATTTGGAGACTCTACTCAATGAAGGCTCGTGTCAAATGCAAGAAGAACTCGCAGAATCATTGAGCGTAACACAAGCAACAATTTCCAAGCGTCTGAAATCATTGGGATTCATCCAAAAGCAAGGAAATTGGGTCCCACATGAATTGAAGCCGAGAGATGTCGAAAGGCGATTGTGCATGTCTAAAATGCTGCTTGAGCGCCATAAAAGGAAGTTGGTTTTGCACCGAATTGTTACTAGCGACGAAAAATGGATTCATTACGACAATCCGAAGCGCAGGAAATCGTATGTGAAGCCCCCAGACAACCAGGAACATCAACATCAAAGCCGAATATCCATGGCGCCGCTGTAATGCTCTGTATTTGGTGGGATCAAAAGGGTGTGATCCATTATGAGCTGCTAAAACCTGGTGAAACTATTATGGGAGAGCTCTACAGACAACAACTGATTCGTTTGAAGAGGGCATTGAACGAAAAAAGGCCAGAATATGCGACCAGAATTAGGCCGTAATTTTCCATCATGACAACGCTAGGCCTCATATTGCTACACCGGTTAAAATTATTTGAAAAATAGTGGATCGGAAGTTTTGCCTCACCCGCCATATTCACCAGACCGTGCCCCTTCGGACTACCACTTGTTTCGGTAGATGCAAAATGCCCTTACTGGAATGCACTTCTCTTCAGTTGAAGATATCAAAAATTGGCTTGATTCGTTCCTAGCTTCAAAAGATGAGCAGTTTTTTTGGCAAGGAATCCATAAATTGCCTGAAAATGGGGGAAATGTCATAGCTGCCGATGGAAAATACTTTCAATAATGTATCAATTCATTTAATTGTTAAAATTATTATTTAATTATTGCAATTATGATTAACGATTCGAACTATCCACACTTCAAATACAACCATTTTAAAGATATCTGCAATCAAATCAAAACCAGGAGCAACCAAATCAAAAACAAGATCAAATAAAGCAAAATCAGCTTCAACTTTTTCAAAAATTTCACAACCTTTTCAAATCCAAATACAATCAAATAAACTACAATAACAACCAATTTAACATGCAAAACTGCTTGCTTTTGAAATTTATTTGGTTATATTTGGATTTGAAAAGATTGCCAAGATTTTTCAGAAAGTTGCTGCTGACTTTGATTCAATTACTCTCGTTTTTGAAGAGGTGGCCTTGATTTTGTTGCTGCTGGTTGCTTCTAATTTTGATATGGTGAGGCATGGTCTTGATTTGGTTGTAGATATCTTTGAAATGGCTGCATTTGTAAATGCTATATAATAACTCTTTTTTCCAGTAATAGAAAAAAATGCTAATTGAAGCAAAAAAGTTGAAATATTAAAGGATGCAGGGTTTTTTGCCAGAAAAAGTGCACAGAAAACTAAATGTGATCGAGTTGTGCGAAATTTTCTTTAATAGAGTTGGTATTCACCAAGGAAATTGGGTTTTCCTCAAAAAGTAACACTAAGCATAACAGGAATTAACAACATAATATTTTTATGTAGTAGAAATCATTTAGGTATATGCTTTCCAAATTGCGGCAAGTGTGTTCAGCAAATATTAAAGACTTTCTTGATATGGTATTCAGTACAACATAAGTTTGTTAATCTTGCGTACTTTGCTTGTTAGTAATAATAAATAAACCTGGGAGAAAACAATTATCAAAAGAGATACATGAACTGGACGGAGCAATGGAAACCCGTTATTTTATTTCATATTGATATCATCTACGGAAAAATAAACCACCAAAATTCAGTCGGAATTTTCAAGAAGGAAATGTAATACTCACCAACAGCAGCATTCCTTCCATATTTTGAGAAATGGCGAAGCGCAAACAAAATATTAATTGAAAATGTTACTCCTTTTTATTCACAGAATTTGAGCTTTCATTAAAAATTTAATTTGTGCACTTAGATAAATTTCGCACTTGTTTTCTAACCTTTTCCAATTCGGCAGGTTATAATAAATAGTATTTACATTCTAATTTATTCTTCCTATTTTTTTCTAAATGGAAAACCTTTTTGCAAAATTTCAAAGAAATTGTGTGCAATTATATAATGTCGCTCACCGAATATGTAAAGTACATGGCCATGTAGAGCAATAATTGTTTTAGGAAACATTGGTTTAATTAAATGTATGACTAGAATAATATCATTGATCTCATCAACACGCCATGAGTGCTGCCCTCACCTGGAGTGGACACACTGATCGGAGGTCCAACAATTCGATGGTATATATAGGAATTTTTCAAAATCCTAATATTAATCATATTACGAAGGCAAGTACGGAATGCTTGCAGACTTCTAAATTGTGGGTTTGTTCTCCTTCTCGCCATAGGTGTGAGAAACTGTAATTTTTAATTTTGTTCGTCCATGCGGACAACGAAATCACAGTTTCAAGTTCAAACCTTACATTTTTCCCATAAGTACCAAAAAACCATTTACGCAGATGGATTCCCACAAAAGTAAAAAAATTTTATAGGATGTTAGTGATAACCCGGGGTTTCAAAAATTTGAATCCCATTTACGTCTACTAGTAATCAAATTTCTTTCTGATAACAAAATACTCAATTTAAATTCATTGATACATTTCAGCAGTTAGTAAAAGTAATAATCTCTGACTTAATCAACGATCTATTAAGCATAATAACGATTAATGAAGAGACTGATCTGTTCCTTGACAAATGTTACACCTGGAACTATTAACTTGGAAACCGAACCACTTAATTGTTACAACTTCCAATTCGTTTTAATGATTATTCTAATCAGTAGGTTCAGTAAAAACATTTGTCATAAAACGTTTACAGCCACGATCCTTAATAATTCAATTAACCTAGCAGTAATTATTCTGGGCAAATTTCATTATTACCAACGGTTTTGATATTCGCAGTATTGCAGCCGTATCTGCAAATATATTTCTGCAGAGTGCGCAGCGCAGTTCTGAATATAGCCCGACCAGATAATGGCACCCAACGAAGATCCCCTCTTTAACTTTCTCTGATAGATGCAGAAGTTCTTTGAGATTAGAATTAATATTAATTTAATCCGCTAAATGACCTCTTGTCTTAAATTTTCTCCATGTTTAGAACGTTTACAAATCAGCATATAATCAAAATAGATAAAGGCTCCTAGTAAACTACCAAAATATTGGGCAGACTCGATACGGCCACTGTGGACAGCATAGAAAGGATTCCAAACCTGGGATGCGTATTCAAATAGTGGTCTGACGAATGAGTTATATAATGTTAGGGAGACCTAGAGGTCAAAAACCTCCTTGGACCCCCGCTTAAAAAAGCCACGGTAATTCCTTGCAACCTCTAGAAACCACATAATTAATATGGGAAATGAAATCAAGCTTTGAATCAAGTCTCTCGGCAAGGTCAGTAACAGATTGTGCGCAAGGAATGCTGTCTGCTAACTACACATTTCATAACTAATAGCATCAAGCTTTCTAAAGAACGACATGACCTCCATTTATGTTGAGCTCCAAGTTATTGTGTCCACACCAAGAATAAAAGACATCTAAGTCCGCCTGAAGAGAAGCGCAGTCACCGATATCATTGATAAAGGAAAAAATCTTCATATCGTATAGAGGTTGCTTCTTCGGTACCCTTTGCTGGGTATTCCGACACACCGAATGTGGTTGTCATGTAGACTACAGTATACTGTAATAGTTACGAAGGAAAGGACTAAATGTGCCATCCAATCATTCGCATCATATAAGTCACCGGCTACATGACAGATATGTTACAGGGAGTCGGGAAAATTGTCATCTTTGGACTAATAGTGAATTATAAAAGTTGTCTACATCACTTCTATGTCCAAATGTAGTCATTTAAAAAAATTCTCTACGCCTCATTTGGAGTAGATCAGTCAAAACTTCATTGCATGACGTAGGGGGGACCATACAAAAAAGGGAATATTCTTGATCTCGAAGGGGTCTTTAACAATACCCCAGCTGAAGCTATACAGTGCAACGAGATGAGCTTGCAAAGGCCTCCATAAGGAGATTAAAGCTGTAGCTATAGGTATCCTAGTTTCGGACTATTAGTGAACGGATGGAGAGAGCACTAAAAAAGATTCAAAGGCTGCCCGAATATCAATTTTTCAAAATCTGAGCTCGTACTCAAAAGAGAAGTGTTATTAAGACCTTTGCCATACCATGCTTGAGTAGCACTAACCTTCAAGTTAAAATTGAGACTAAATACCTGGGAATCACACTGGACTCCAAGTTAAGTTAGAAGAAAAACATAGAGGAGAGCGTTAAAAATGTGGAACACTGCATTTTATTTCTGCAGCTTCGGTGACGCTGCGCATGTGGTCACGGATTATACGGACTATAGCGTGTACCGGACGGAGATTCCTGTAAGGTGTTTTAAGGTCACTTTTTGGTGGATCCCGGATCACAGTGGCGTGCCGGGAAATGAGGCAACCGATATGAGCTTGCAAGTAGGCGTTTAAGTATGGATATTTCTCTAACGGAAAGATGCATAGGTAGAGCTCTAGAGAAAGATTAATAGGCTGTTATACTAGCTCCAACTGAAATTTGTGGGCTATTCGGTCGGTACAAAAGAAGAAAATCTTCTCCTTCAGTTATTTATTTGTAACCCGACGATTTAACTGATTCGTCAAGTCGTTTTCTAGGTCATCTATATACATCACATATAAAACCCATATTAAGCAAAATAAATAAAACTTTCTTAAAAAACTTATAATAAATTTAAAATACCATCACGATCCACACTAATAAATTACTACGTGCAACACAAAAAACACGTGACACATTATATTAGCTAACGATAGACGGTTGAGACTAGCTACTTGCGAAACCCAACATAGCTGTGGCTAAAAATTTGTCCCGAAAGAAATACTTCGTTGCTTACAAGGAGACGCATAGATGACTAGATGTACATAATATTAATACCATTGTGACAGATCGTTATCTCTTTGGCCAGACGAAGGGACAGCAAACAGCTCCTTGGGGGAACTAGCAGACACGGTGTTAGGTGAAATGGTGCGATTCATTAGCTCTTGTGATTGATTGGTTTTAGTCTCCTCCTTGTTTATTTGCTTTATAAGAGCCCTTTCAAGTGAGCTTTCATGTTATGTGGTATCACAATGGACCACTTTCTCGGTCTAAGTGAAGCCTGCTCTGTGGGTTCTAAATGGCCGCCACTCAAACTTAACCTTCCACAAAGAGGAGAACTATACATATGTAGCAATTATAGAGGAAATTACACTCTGAGTACACCGCACGTAGTTCTGTCTTTTGAATACCGTCAAAAGTGGAACCTGGTGCTTAATCTCAACAAGCCTAAGATCATAATATTCAAGAAATGTTGTGGAAGAAGATTGAACTTCAAAAACTGGACATATCGAGGAGTTTAAGTGGAAATTAAAAAAATACTAATACCTGGGAATACTCCTACTGTCGAAATTATCAATGAGATAACAGCTAAAAACGCTTGGGTACTGCAAGGGGAACACACATGGAGTGGATTTATAAAAAACGCCCATGTAAATCATCTCGGATCCCGCTAAATTTAGAGTGCTCTCAGCTGTATCAAGATTGCTGATGTCCTATGGAGTGCAAGTTTGGGATTCTAGTGAATACAAACAAGTTGAAAAAGTGCAACGCTTTGTCATAAAAAATTTTTTTATCTTACTCAATAAAATACCTAACTATGTGCTTACATTATATACTGGCTTGACCAATTTGTGCGTGCGTCATGGCTTGTGTGATGAACTAAACTACAACTTGGGGGAATTAAATTATTTTACATTTCCCATTTTAAAAATAATTATTTTAAAACATATAAGAGATATGTTAACAGTAAATGCCAGCCTATGGAGCGAAGGGCAGCCCAATGCACTCTCTATGCAATCTGCAGGAGGACGTGAACTTGCTGCACTACTTGGCTGTGTGTCCCGTCCCTAAAGAATTGAGAGTCCTGGCATTTGGCAAGACGTGTCTCACAGAAATTATTGTTATTTTAAATGGAAACAATTTTGACGCTCTTTATCAATACGGTAAACTTGGATTGAATGGAAATATCGACAAATGAGAGAGTTTAATTGTGCCTCGTTCCTTCAGTTTTGTCGTTGGTTCCTACCAGCAGAAAGTCCAATCCATCTTTTCATCAATCTGGAAACAAAATCTGTAGACAGCAGATGCTGTCGAATAAATCTAAAAACTGCACTGACTTGAACGATCGGTTAAATCTCAAGCAAAAGTCCGTAGTGTGTGGTTGGCCTTAGACATGACTCTATAAGTAGAATTTCGCCATGGGATTTAAAAAACTTTAAATACGTATGTTCATTCAAATATATTGGGACACATCTTAACTCCAGCAACGGTATATCTAATTGTAAGAAAATGCGCATTACACAAGATAACAGGTCCTTTGTTTCGACCAGACCTTATCGATAGAGAGTATATATATATATATATAATAGTTGCAATAAGAAATAAGACCTGTAGTAGCCTATGCCTTGGAGACGGTGGAACCCAACTGTTATTGAATAGGCTTAGATAGCTTGGTTATGTTTCCGGAATGAGCAAACAAAGGACAACTTTGGCCTGCCCTCAGCCCTGTGGTAAACCCGCATACCGTGGTTTGACGATGTGAATAGACACCTTCGTGCATTGGATGCCATTATCTAGGTTTAAAATCGTATGCTCTGAAAGTCTGAATAGATACTGACGGGTGGCCATAGTCGGTGATGGAAATACTGAGGATAATAATCTAACACTTCTTTCAATATTAACATTCACTCCCGGGATACCATATTAAATACAATTATTATATCGTCTGCAATTGTGTTAAAAGTTGAGAAGTGTTCAGCGATTTAATAATTAATCCCAGTAGTGTAACCTAATTCAGAATAGAGTGCACCACCAGCCGTTGTTTATTTTATAAGGGAAAGTTTCAGTAGCGAATTCAGTAAGGAGGGGATATATCAAATTACCCATTTTTTACACTGTGTGAAATCTCTGTTTTTCACCTAGCTTTAAAGGGTGTTACAATAAAATGGATCGATGTTAAACGTTAATTAAAAATCAGTGAAGTACAAAAATGAATATTTCTTTAATGAAGCATGTTATTTGATCCATTACAATTAAGTGTGAAAGATAATGTCCGCCAAATGTCCCTCACGACTCCGGTGGCACACGTCGATCCGCATATCAAAATTTTTTATAACATCTCCGCATAATTGCTCCTCAATCTCATCAATGCGTCGTGAAATCTCGTCTTTGAGTTGCTGGATGGTAGTTAGCTTGTTGACATAGACCTTACTCTTCAGATGGCCCCAAAAAAAGAAGTCTAACTGTGTTAAATCGCAAGATCTCGGTGTCCAACTGACTTCACTGTTTCGGGAGATTATGCGGCCGGGAAACTTCTCATGCAGGAGAGTCATTGTGTCGTGGGCTGTGTGGAATGTGACGTCATCTTGTTCAAACCACATATCATCGATGTCATAATCTTCCAATATTGGCCACAAAAACAATCCGCGGTAGCGCTCGCCATCCACTGTGACCAAAAAAATGGTCCAATGATTCCTCCAGCAAAGACCCCGTAGGAAAACTTGGAACTAGTTACTGGATGAAGTAGTTACTTCACTAGTTACTATGTCCTCACTTTTATTCTTAACTATTTACCTATATCATTACCTGTATCGCATTAGTGAAACATTACACTGAGATGTGTTATGGTAGGAATTATGTACTCCCTGTCATTGATTCATGCTGTCTGATAAGAATTGGAATAAGTGCTTAAACCCCTTACTTATTACATTACATGTTATGCGCACAGAAATGGGTTCAGTCTAATTTCCTAGGAAAAATTCAGAGAAAAATGACGTTATAACGGTAAATGTTTCAGTGTATTTTTCCAGGAAATATTTGACAATTTTGCGTTGTTAGGCAGCCAAGTTCTCATTTTGGTTGAGATTTTCAATTGAGAGGAGTGAAGATTAGTGATTTAAATAAATTGTGAATTATATGTGCGAATAAGTTGTGAATTATTTGAAAGAAATAATCAGGTAAGTTTTTGTATTTTAATTTAAATATACATTTAGTAAAATCACTTTATATCGGAATAATTCCGATGAAAGTTAATCCACAAATTACCACTTTGTGTGCAATTTCGTTACTGTTGACTCATACCCGTTACTTTTTATACCACTATTCGTTACTTTATACTCGTTGCTTTAGACTCGTTACTTTCTGGATTTTTTTCGTGATAGATGCTAAGAAGTATAACCTAGAGTCT
>QYTT01085695.1:4890-28930 GCA_006980735.1 Dasypogon diadema
TCGGGCGGCATAGCGTAGTGGATTTAGAAATAAAGACTTGTTATTTAATATAAAAATCTGTTTCGTTTATTTTGCAAATCCTATTTCGAAAGGACTCCAACACATATATGATCGAATAAGTTAGACCAACTTATGTTTTGAGCAACACAGAGAAAAAAAAAACTGAGTTTGAACAGTATGCACCCGTAAGGATTATAATTCGTAAAAGTCATTCCTTTTCAAGTGGGCTTATAACTTATCCTTGTGGCATTTTGTGATGTTTCCAACAATTATTATTACTGAATGCATGAATATAGTATGAACTCCTAATAGTCACTTGATTGTTTTAACCGCTTTTGGTCGTCGTCGTATTATTTGAAAATTGTCTTCTGTTAAACATAATTCCCATTACATTAAATGACGAACCCTAAAGTTAAATCATGTGGAATTTGGATGAAATCTAAAAACCCTCTTCAGTATAAAAATCTCGGAAACCCTTTCATAAATAGATCCCATCCATCTCCGATACCACGAAATTATGGGCTTGATGTGATATCTAGGTTCATAATAATGACATTTGATTAATTCGACAGTGCCGATCCAGTTAGTCATAGAGATCCGATAGTACTATGAAATTTATTCAGCTCAACTCTTCTAATGGCAGCATATCACTCCAGAGGCGACAGAAGAATTTCAGGGAAAAATTGGTTTAAATTTCTCATTTCCTTCCGTTCGATACAAGTGTCCTTGCACATGACAAGATATCTAATATAAAGATCTGACATATCCGTGTAGACATTTACATAAAATTTGCCTCAATTCGTAAAATGAAAGAGTTCTCCACACAAATAAGAAAAAAGCGTCCAAAATTCCTCCAAGTGAAAAAATTGTTGTCTCCTCAGACCCTGAAAATAGGAGCTCCATGAAATATATATATATACGTCATTTTTTCCGATAAAACATGACTAGGAGGTAATTTTCTGGGACAACGATATATTGGTTCCTTTGAATAAAGGAAGAAACTGGCTAACCAAAGCCCCAAAGCAATTTTATAGACAGTCTGAGGGCGATTAGTATCGATTAGTACGTCGTATAAAAGCAGGCAGACACACAAGGATATCTCTATCTTGTTGGGGTGCGAATCACGTTTTCATTTATAGCCCTCGCATAGCATTCTTATTTCAGCTTTGGAAATGAACAGCGGTAGACAAAGTTGGACATGGAACTTTCTAAAATTTAATTCACTTTTCAACACTTAGCTGGGAGTGAGATATACACTGCGGCACATTGACATTATCTGCCACATTGGGGATACGTGACCAAATTATTTATGAGTATCCTGGAATTTTTCGGCGTTCAGAAGAAAGAAAAATCAAATAAAATTACAGTTATATTCGACCTTCGTTCTTTCGAAATTACTGAATTAAGGAAATACGATTTAAAAATTATCTTACACCTTCGGAATTTTTATTAGGGATGTTGCTAGGGCCTGGAGGATTCCACGTAATCTCTTTAGTTTTCCACAATTTCGTACCCAAGCCTTACGTTGTATTGGAGGTTTGATTTAGGCTTAGAAATTTGCATACACAAAGTGTATGTGTGTGTGTTAAAGTGGATATTAACGTAGATGTTTAGCAAGTTCTAAATACGTATTTATAAGGTGAAGTCAAGTCCTAAATACGTATTTATATATGAAACAGTTTGTTGTGATCTGTTCGGCTTAGCGAAATTACATGGGTGGGGGTGACATTGACAGTGAGGAATATATTCGGTATTGGGTATACTTAAAGCAGTACGAACCAGAGGAGTGCCGTATTAACACGTTCGCGGACAGTAAAAAGCTCATCTCATTTGGCATCACAGCGAAAATGAATGCTATAGCATTCACGTCCGCGAACGTGTTAATTCGGGAAGAAGTTGTCATTCAAAGAACACAATCATAATCCACTCAACCGTCCAAAAGTTTGCATAACACTGCACCATGTTGAAACTGAAGTACCAGATTTTTGAAAGCTGCTATCACCCGAAGAATATAATCGTTATCCAGCGAGGCAATCCTTAAAAGAACATTATTTCGAAGAGTACCAGTGGCGATTTTTGCAAGGTTGTGGTATTGTAAGAATATATACTAGCCAGCCAGCCATTCGAGGGTTTCCATAATATGAACATCACCCCAAAAATTACAATATTCATTTCCATAAATTTATGTCATCTAAGAAATAGCTAATGCCAACCGTCCAGAAACTCTCATAATCTAACAATTTTCAAATATTTTTTATTATTTACAATCATATTAATAGATGATTTATAGATACCTTTTATATGTATAGACGCGATTTTCATTTCTGTTTTTCCGAATTTTTCAGCTTGCAGAACGTAATCCAAATTGAAATTAAATAAAACAATAGATAGAAAGGTAGTTTCTCTTCTCACCCACATATACGGCTTCATGGTGGGATCTCGGCGTATGAGGTTTAATAGCTCTTGCCATCGGTATTTATCGTCTACCAAGGTGCCTATAGGATAATCAACAACCACAAAACCTCAATAGCTCTAGTGAGAAAATGTGTCGCTTACCAGAGTTACAAGGAAGAATGTATTAACGAACAGGTTAGAATTCACTTCTTCTAGTCGTCCCCGATAAGCAGGACTGAATTTTAAAAAAAGGTGGCGTGTAGTCTTCGATTTTCGCAACTTCAATGAAAAGGCAATAATAGGTGACACATACGTGGTGCCTAGAAATAAAGATATTCTTCATCAAGTCGGTTACTCTCTTCACTACCCTTGATTTAACTAACGACTGTTCGCTGTTTGTCGATTCTAGGGATTGACCCAGGACCGTCTTTAAACGAACTACAAATGAACTCATTCCACTCGGCCACATTCGAAAAATCCTTTCCTATCCCTTTTAAGTTGTTCTTTGCAATCCCTTGCATATAAATCAGTTATATGAACTGGGAAATGTGATCACAAGTTTCCGAATGTAATCAAAACCTTGCACAAATTTTTATGTCTATTAAAAATGGACAAGACAGGATCTGAAAGGGTTAGACGAGAACAACATTTGGACCAAAAAATACGCCGAAAAATCTGTTTAAATAAAGATAAGTCTACTATGCATTACCTTGGAGGGATAAAAGATGAAGTTTCAGTGTCAGGCTTTGTCACAAATGACACACTTTGAGACCGCAGGGCATACATCCTGTGATGCTATATTCTACGATGTAATCTCCTAATTAATTAGACGACTATAAGCTGCTCAGAGAGTAATCAATAAATCATGCATAGCCATCCTTTCTGGAAATATCAACTGCAAATTTGTATTAGCAGTACCTTTGTCGCCAAAACTCTAATCGCATATCAGAGAGAATTTAAGGGTAAATTCACCCCTGTCTTGTGCTTGGTCCAGTACCAATTAAACTCTAACTGCCCATTTGAGTATGAAGGCTCAGGCAAAACAGCTTGTTTTCAAAGGCACTTACTGCTGATATAGAAATCGTTGGGGCTTAACATGGTTGGATGAATGTACATAAATTGCTGAAAGATAAAAAGTTTGTTTTGAGATAAAAATCCCTGTGCCACAGAAGACGAAGAGGAAGTTTTCCGAAAAATAGCAAAAAGAAAAATGAAATCGAAATAGTCTAAACGATGAGCTCAATTCTATATCAGTCTTCGTAAAGACAAGATGAGCTTGACGAGGCGTCTAATATTGCTTTTGGCAATATTCCCAACTTTTGAGGTTGCCCTAGTTCTCTTTTGTGAGCTCGTTTTAAAGACCTATGTGAGTGCTTGCATTGTGCACTGGAGATTGCAAAGTTTGGCTTTGCTATGGGGTGACTACAGTAGAATTTTACTTGTAAATTAGAAAATCCTTTTACTGCATTTATCCAAAATCTTTCTGCATCCATTTGAGAAATAATTTGACTGCGGAGTTCGAATTAACTTGCCTTTTCCTGACAATATCAATTTGCACATTTGGGTCTTGAGAAATAAGTTGAGGGTAATATTCGAGAGAAATTAATCCATCTCTAAATTAATTTTTTAATTGATATTTTTAATGTCACTGATACTCAGTGGATATCTAAAGAGATATGGAAAATTTAAATTATCACACGAACTGAAATGTAGACTATTTATTATATTGTATGCTATTCATAGAGGATTAGTTATGTTTATTAGTGAACAGACACATTTTCTGGCAGTAAATTTCCGTACTAATCGTCTTATTAGGCTCCATAAGCTGAATTTCTTTCATACCACACAAAGCACAGAGAAAAACCTTCTATGGGTATGGGCTCATTATTGCTTAAGTTACAAATAGCAGTGGACTTAATCATTGCCTCCTTTGTTTAATATTCCAGTAAAAATTCCACTTTTTATCTTCTATCAAAATTTTATTCAAAAATGACTCATGCTTCAAGCAATATATAAGAGCCCATCATTTAATTTACCGGTTAATATAAGTACTTCAAAGGATTCATTTTTTTATTTTTTTGTTCTGGATAAATAAAGCTCTGTAAATGACGTTCTATTACTTCGTCAAAACCCACTTGTCTTCCTGAACGAGGGTTAGAGTGGAGAATTTCATACTCTCTGCAGAATATTTGAAGGCATCTTTAAACCAGGTTTGCACTAAGCCAACACTGGGTAACACAGCTATTCGAAACACAAAAAAAAACTATCTGTAATACTAAATAACATTCAGGTAATATTTTTTTATTTGCGCATTCATCAAAGTTCGATGGCTAACAGTATTACAATATGGCAATATTACCTCAACAATGTTGAGTTTTAGAATTGTTCTGACACTTTTCTAGGGTATGCAGTGAAATAAGATTTAATCTGTTCGTAAATGGAGGCCAGCGAGAAGGATTGTATCACTGAAGAAGGCGGAGAGCAAGCCTTAGAAAATTATGTTGGACCGCTGGACCGTTAGACGTTGCGAATAATATAGACAACCAGATCGGATTGACGTACTCAAGTATAGGTCTAACAAATGTATAAGAGAGAGTCTGTGTTATGAATGGATCATTAAATGTTGTAGCCCATAAAAGTTTCAGCGTTTAAGTTTCCTATTTGAGCATCTACTTAACTACCAGAGGTACTAACATATATCTGGCAATCATCACCATACAAGTGCACTCTAGAATGTTGAACGACAGATGGCAAATCAGAATAATAAAGGCCCCAATATTGAGCTCTGTGGTACTCCTATTGAAGCGTAATCAATAGTCGATGATTCATTAGCAATTCCAACATGCTGAGATCTGTCAACCAGAAAGTTCGATGTAAGTGTAATTGCAGATAACGAAAACCAGAAATTGCTAGAGAGTTTATGTAAAAAATTGTGTGGTTTAAGCTATCAAAAGCTTTAGAGAATCCAAGCAGCACCAAATCTCATCTTTATCCAGAGCAAACCCAATATTATAGGAAACTTTAACCAGAGCAATTTCACACGAACAAAAACGTCGATATTCAGCTTTCAATTCAAATGAAATAGAAAAGGGGAAGGAATATCTCACCAAAGAACTTCTACCAGTAAGTGGCTGTTAACCTAAGGTCACCCATATCAGCAAAATAAGAGAGAATGGAGCTTTAAACAAAACAAGAAAGTTCCGAAGACCAGTTTATTTTAGAATAACTGGAGGAATGTGTGTTTACAGTCGTCCTATAGGCGCTTATTAATTTCATTCCTCTACAGATAATTATTAAGCAGACAGCGCTAGCAAGGTGGAATGGGATTGCAACTGAAGAGATCATTCATATAGATTATATGCCGAAGATGTTTGGATCCGAAGTATGCCCAGCTCCCGGCATATAAAGAGACACTTTCCCTTACTTGTCCTTCCCTTGTAGCATTCCGTCTATTATAGTGTCGGGAGATAACTGCCTCATCTTTACATTTAACTCTTCCCCTGAAGTTTTCACCTACCGAAGTTGAAAAATGTTTGTTCAGGATCATTGCAGATCCCTAAGATATCCGGGTGATGCAATTCTCCCAATTTTATTCAAATAAGACCAAAAATACCCCTGGTTACTGAGGAATTATGTCACGTGGTAATTGATCTCACCGTACGTATGTTCACGGGGCAAAGGTCTGCCTGTCAGCCAGGGATCTCTACGGAAATTCGATCTCCACTCCTTGGGTAGGATATCGATGGAAAAGATTCCGTCAATAAGCAGGCAGAATAGACCACGCCCATCAGCAGCCGACGTTTGCTAAAGCCTGGGCCGCCAACATTTGCCATTAGACTGCTTAGTGCCATGACTCTTTTTGCTACTTTGTCTATCGTTTGTTTTATCTGCTCGAAGAAGCTCAACTTGATGTTGATCATCACTCCGAGTTGAGTTGTGTCCAATCCATGTCGAACCCGTCAACAAGTTCTGCAACTTTGCTGTTTTTGGGCATTGCTGCTCGCAACACACTGCCGTAAGCGACGTTCCAGAAACTCGGTCCCAGTATCAACAAAACAACGAAATTGCACAGACTTAATATTTTTCCAGGAATTTTGATTTTACACAAGAGAACAAATGAAAATTAATATACCCGAAGGATCTTCAGGCTCATGTTCCTATACCAAGGGGAAAGTTAGGACAGACTCGTTCTATGCCTTGGGCTGTGTATTTTGAAAATGATGAGTGCAGATGAAGATACCATTCCCTGTGTAAGTAAATTAAAATTAAAAGCAAAAGTCGCAGTGTTTCATTTCTTGCAAATTTCATTTCTTCGCTTGTTCAAAAAAAAAAACACATCTCCACTTAAGTAATTATAAATTGGATGCCGCAAAAGGTAACAAATAAAGGTCTTCGTTCAGAAATTGTCAATCCTCCCTAAAATCCCTAAAAGAAGTTTTATCCCAGATTATGTGTCGGCGGCATCACATTCATCATTTAGCCTGGCAAGTGCTTGATGGGAACTTTTCAGAATTGGCGACATTTTTTGGAAAAAGTAAAATCCCTTAAATCGTTTCTGTTTGCTCTTTTCTCTTTGCAAAGCTAAAGCATTTCAATTCAAATGTCTATGGGGGAGGAGCTACCCTTGGGATTACTACTCGGTATGTGTCATTCACGGTGGCATGATTAATGCCTACGAGTTTGAATAACATGAGGGAAAATAAGGGAAAACCCTCATAGGTTTAACTGAATGCCAGTGACGTATTCTGTTGGGAATTATTGTCCTTTTAAGAGTCTATAATAACAGCTATGTATTTGCATTTTTTATAAAATGTACATCTGTGTATGATGTAACACTCTATGAAATTTTAATTTCATTTCCTATTTACTGTACAATGATACGCATGGAAAAAGATATAGGAAAAAGTACTTTTTAAGAATTTATTGAAGAAAATAATGGGTTTGATTATCCGGTATATTTTGCTTTAATACTGAAAACGAGAGAGAGTTCTGAAAGACTCCTACATCTTCCGAAGTAATGAATTACACATCAGTCTTCTCGCGAGAGATGAATGGATGACATCAATCTGTTTCTGAAGAGATGGAGACAGTATCACCAATAAATGGTGTGTTACATTACATTACATTGCATTATTCAAGACCTGTTTACGGACAATCTTCGCTGTCTGACCTTTTTAATCATGCAATAGAGAAAGAAATATGAACATTCTGGACTAAAGGGGGGATGAACAGCCCCCTGCTCCGTCCTACGCCAACAAGTAAGAGACTTTTCGCTTTTTCAACGAACTGTACTAATTGAGTATTTATGAAAATATCTGGGAGAGTAGGTTTTGAATTTCAGTTGAATTGTATTTTCAACACAAGGAGGATACTTTTCAAGATCAAATATTTTTTTCTCTTCAGGAAAAGCAAGTTTTCTAAGCTCCTCCTCCTAAAAATGAAAAAAAGTTGCTATCGGGAAAATACATTAGAGTCATTTGCAGAACTAAAAAGGACGAAAAAAATGTATTCGGAAAGTACAAGTTTTCTACGCCAGAAATTCGAAAACACAACTATATTTCACTCCAGGATGAGTCGATAACATACTTTCCCGGTGTTACTGCAAGATACGCAGCAATATTTTTTAAAACATCGATATATCGTATCGTATTTTCGTATAAAGAGCATCGATATTAATATCTCAAATATTTAACAATATATCGATGCCTCTCATACGATGTCTCACGAGATATTCTCTTTGATCTCTCCTTATGTAAAGATGATAAAACTTTGGAAGCCAGTCAGTCTCAGGTACTATACCGTCCGAGAACAATAGATGGCATGAGGAAACCACACAGAACCAACCTTAAGGGATAGTTTCAGTTTATATATACTTGAAGTTGAAGGAGACAAAAGCACCCTTACACCTTTTTATACCCTAGATGTAGGGTATTGTAGCTATGAACTAACGTTTGTAACGCATCGAAATATTTATGATGCACAGAAATAAACTATATTGCCATTAGTGGGAGAAGAAAAGAAATCGTTTAATAGATGTCCGTCTGTTTGTCTGTTCGCGAGTTATCTCAAGAACGTCTTAAGCTAGAGACCTGAAATTTGATACACGGATACTTATTAAAAATGAAAGATCAAGTTCGTAAATGAGCCAATTTGGAACCCCTCCTTCATAGGGTGCCATATGAAGCCTCCAGCTATGTCAAATAAAAAACGATATTTTTCTTCTAAAACGAGAACGCTTCGAAGTAGATGAATAGAATTCATCTAGCCGTCAGTAAGGAAAGCCTCAATAAGAGAATAAGGACAAAAAGTTCGTTTTTGCCAATTCGAAGTTACCACCTAGTAATTTTGAATGTGATTACTAGGATTATTTTGTTAGAGTTCATAGCGCAAATTAAGTACGGTTTCTAAAGACTTCTCGAAATGGTTGAATTTATATATACCATTTTCCCCCATTATGTTGACATAATTGTTGTCCTAATCCATTTCGTAGGCTACCGATATGTCGTTGCTGAGGGGACAAGTCGATGGAATCCTTAGGGATCCTGGCAAGGTTTCCTACATTGAAAGGGTCCGAAGTGAAACAGAGAAGCTAAGAGTAACCAGCCTAACTACGACGTGGTGTAAGCACTAAGAAACCATGACGAAGATGGGGTGCGAAAATCTGTCGACTGGCAATGGCCATATTTTAAAGTAAAGTAAAGTAAAACAAAAACATTGTTTTCAATGACTGTGTTGATTGCTGAGTTGCTATAAATTTTCTCTTCAATTAGAATTCGGTTGCCACCACGTCATCCTTGCTGAAAATCTTCGTATTTACCTCGTACTCTATCTGTAAGGATGAGATGAATTGGGGTAAGAATTGGCTGAGTTAACCAAGATTCAAAAGATCTTTTGTGGCCTTGGCATTATCATGAAGCAAGGACAACATTTTACCTATTCATACCTTTTTGGACATGACATTTTACTGAACAACTTCTCACTCGCTTTGCAAGCACAATTCTCGTCGGTACAATTGTCTCATTTACTGGTGCTAAAATTATGTAGAACGAATGTGGGTTAATGATATTGGAAATTATCCAAAAGCCGTCAGTGGATCAATGAATAACAGAGTAGCTCGGGCTTCCATGAGACATTACCAATGATCGAGGTTTAAGCTAACCAATAGAAATCATTGAGTGTTGCAATAATTATGTGGTTCGGAATCTACTTTTAATCAGTCAAGTTGTAGGATTTTTTAAGAAATAGATGAATTTACGCCCTTGACTAGAATTTCGGTTTGTTTACGCCAAAGATTCTTTTTATTATCGCAACATGTTTATGATCCAACTAAACTCAATTCCAATATTTAATAATGACAAACCTCAGTTGTTTTACCTCATTGACAACATAACACAGAAAAGAAAAAGCATTCATTATTCACAGAATTGTTTCCCTACAAAGATTAGTTTTCCTCACGGAGAAGCACAAATATCTTTCTAGAAGGCCAAAGAAAAATTCTCAATGTAAAAGAGAATAAAGAAAAATGAAATTTCTTGGAATAAATACGTTGTATTCATTCCAGTCATAATTTTTCTTTACATGACAACAAAGCAGTTCATAACACGCTTTTACCTCTGGGACGCATTTAATCTAGGAATCCTCTTTTTAAAGGAATATATATCGCCAGTTTTTTCTTTTATACTTTTGTTAATTTCTACAACAAAACTCCCTGATAATTGGTATAGCAGAACATTTATAAAGTACGTCGGCATATTCTTGCCTCTGATATATAGGTATCATACATATTTCCATGAACAAGACATTTTGATCTTAAATTCATGGGAAGGGAAATTGTCTTTTACCTGCCTTGAATTTTATTTCCGGCTTTATTTGAAGATTTCTCTCCACTTGTAATATTTTGCTGTTTACGACGAAAAACAGAATTTTCACACATTAAATCTCTTTTAAAAGCAGATATAAAATGAATTTGTTTTTTATGGCATTGAAATTGTTTTCAGTTCAAATGTATATATTTTTTATTGCAAACAACATTTACATTTTTTATACAAAGTTTTGTTCATCCAGAAGGACATGAAGTCATCCTCTTCCAAAACGGAAGTCCACAAACATGGTTATTTCTATTTCCAAGAGTTCTGAAAGTGCTAAGGAGTATCGTCCCTTTTATGCCAAAAGTTTTGGAAAGGTATCTGCACAAGTAAGCGTCAATTAGCCAGGAAAACGACAATCTTCCTACACCTCACCAGTCTAGATTTACGTCACGACATGGTTGTATCACAGTACTAGTGATAATAGCCGACGACACATGGGTTCCTATTAGTAACGAATAGCTTGCCCTCTTTGTACTTGGAAACTCAAGATCAAGCTCTATTTTTTCCCTTCTAAATGTAGGTTATTACAGTTAGACCTTATTGACAAGGGCCAAAGATACGTCGTCCACTTACCTGCGTGCACCACAAGGATTCATTGTGGAACCCTTATTATTTGCGTGTTTTATTAATGGCTTTCCAACAATATAACATGGTTGATATGTAAGCTTTTGTAGATAAAAGCTGCCATATGGGTTATTAATGCAGCTAATGTTAAAATCTCTTAGTTTTCTGTGACCAATACCGGTAATTGGCTCATTCATGCCGTCGGAAACGTAGAGATTAGCAAGCTCCTTAGACCAACGCTTTGCAAAACCCAGCCAAAAGTTACCTTTATTAAGAGAAATATTAATGTGATCCTCAAACGGAAAACGGGAATTTAATAGCACACCCTGATCCTTAGTGCAATCAGGTTTAACTACAGTGTGTCCATCAATGTTGAAGTTGAAATTCAACCAAGTCCTTTTACACGAAAAGGCCATCTATGTGAATTTCTTAACGTTTAAAGGGAGATGATTTAGAGAACACCAATTGTAAAAGGTATATAAGTTCGTACTTAAGAGATGATTGTCAAGCTCAGTGGAGATCTTCCCAAAAATCGTCGCGTCGTCAACATAACAAAGGATTCTCTAATGTGAAGCGATCAGAGATAGATAATTTATATAAATTACGAATAGTAGAGGACCAAAATGGCTACCCTGAGGCACACCGGATGTGTTGTGGACTCGGTCGGAAAGTGTCCCGCGAAACATGATGCGCTGAGAACGTTCAAAAAGCTAAGAGCGGATCCAGTCAACAAAACAAGAAGGAAACCTGAGAACAGACAGATGATCAACCCTATCGAAAGCCTTGCTAAAGTCTGTAAAAATACAATCGACTTGCTCGACAACCTCAAAGGAGACAGGCAGTAATTGCAAAAACTCCATAAATTGGCAGTGATTGATTCCCCTTAGTGAATCAGTTTTAGAAAGATGATAGAAAAAGTTTACAATGAAAATAAACGGCATTACAAATGTGAGATTCTAGGAGTTCAGAGAGACAAGGTAACTTAGCAAGGGATCTTAAATTTTAGATATCGCACTTGTTGCCCTTTTTATAAAAGGGGATAATCATAGAGAGCTTCCCACCACACGAAAAAACACCAGAACGGATAGATAAATTAAACAAATAATAAAGAACATCTTTTGACAAAAGAGGAGGAAATTCCATTGGGACCACTCGAGAAATCAACAGTCAAATTCGAAAAGTGCTTAGAAACCATATATTCATCAAAAAAGAAATCCTTAAGGTGAAGAGAGGTCGGCGGAAGCTTCGTCAAAAAAGTGAAAGCGAAGTTTTTAAAAAGTCACCGAAAAGATTTGCAATCGTCTGAGGATCACTGGTAGTATTAAAACCAAAAGATAAGGTAAAGTTATAACAATAATTACTCGGAAATGTAGAAATTAAGGCTACGGGATAAAAAGAGAGGGGAACATGAAGGGATGAATGGTGTCCAATCTTAGGCAGTGAAGGAGAAATACAGTGCCGCACCAATGTAATTGAATCCGTAGAAAAAATGAGATCAAGTGTCCTTCCGAAATTGTTCAGTACGCCACTGCACTGAGTGAGTTCCGAAGAGTGGACGCCATCAACAAACATTGAAGAGAATTGGGAACCCAGAGCAGTGGGAGAAAGCAGGACATCATCGTCGGAAACACTCCAGCCTAAGGCGAGCAAACTGAAATCTTCAAATAATAAAATCTCATCGAATGACAAAGTACTATCATTTGCACTCTCAATAAATGAAACAATCCGGGTATAGGGGTATAGGCGTCAGAAGGGCAGGCAGGTGGAATGTAAACAAAAAAGGCTGCCAGTAAATTTCCGAGTAAATTTTCTTACTCTATTGCGGGCGCTTGCACATCTAAACAAATTTTTATCCTTGCGAAGATTTAATTTACTTCATGCTTGAGGTTGGACAAACAGTATCCCATTTTGATGTCAGACGCGTCAATCCAGAGCAGAAATTTGTCTGCCCAAATTTAAGGTGTTTACAATTACATTAAAAGTAATTTAAAAATCAATTTTGATATTCATTTCACTTAAATTAAAAGTAACCCTCAGAAGTTCTCGAAAGAGAAATTTCTGCGAATATTCTTTACTGTTCGCCAAATATAAAAATTTCCGAAAGGTCTGTTTACTTTGTTCCTGGTCGTCACCAATCGAATTCTTTTGATGAACTGTTGAATTTAATTTTGGTTAATGAAACAAATGCCAAGAGCAAGAACTTCGAATTACTGAGGGTAGGCCGTCTGATGGCACTCAAGTGTCGACCGTAAATTTCCATTTCGAGGGCATAATAGAATAAAGCAGAACAGAAGGATTGTTACAACTTGCATTATTGCTGCGCCATCCATCTGGGGACTCACTAATTGAAGACCTCTTAATGCCCTTTATTCCTTAGACTTTTCGGAATATTCCAATAATAAAGGAAACATCCAAGTAAAGGCAAGGTAATGACGTTAACTTTGTCTTACTCATGGAAATATAAAAAACAGGAAACCCAAGAAAATTTAACCCATCAATGGCATTTGCTTGGAAGATGAAAGCAGGGTGAAGTTGGTGGTTATTGATTTGGTTTGGTTGTTCCATAAAACAAAAATAGCACACTTATGGGATATAGGCACACGTGTGTATTTTGGCAGGCGGAAATATTGGAGCTGATTCAGGTAAAAGGTAAAAGGTACTGATTGCGTAAATTCTCTTTTCCGGAATTCTTGTATTTTCCTGGGGGGCTGTGGTTGATACGTTTTCAGATTTGTTTTCGGATAAGTTGTTTGCTTAGGGTTTCAGGTAAAAGTTAATTAGATGAAATTTATTGAATCTGTT
The DNA here is from genome assembly GCA_006980735.1 of Dasypogon diadema. Classification (NCBI taxonomy): domain Eukaryota; kingdom Metazoa; phylum Arthropoda; class Insecta; order Diptera; family Asilidae; genus Dasypogon; species Dasypogon diadema. Next base: position 18,519 of record QYTT01085695.1, read on the forward strand.
ATAACATCAAGTTTTTATGTCATTTACCAAAATGGAGGATTCAGTACATTTGTAAATGCTTTTTGAGCACTATCAATTGAAAGAGGTTCCCAATATCGTTAGTTATGTATAGGAGGACATTAGTGATGCGTGGCTCATGAGTTTCCCGGTTCAAATCCCGTCCAAGTCTGCATCTACTAACTGAATAATCAATAGTTGCGAGATTTGTGGCACTTGATCTTAGTCTAAGTGATTTCAGACAGTTACAAACTTGCGAAGATATGGTCAGTAATGTTTAGTTAGCATCAGTGTGTATACGAATAAAACAAATAGGTATTAGGGTCTCTCAGGAAAAACAGATAAAACACGTCGTACCGGCTCAACCGAACAAGTTTTAATAATCATCATCTTTTACATGATACAGCAATCAAAAAATGAACATTGGAAACAATCGTAGGGTTACCAGACATTTCTGTTTTTACCAAATATGCCTACAAGTGATGATAGAGGAACAACAAGTACATATTTGGTCTGAAACATCTAAACAATCACTAGAGATATTTCTTGCAGATACCAACTAGTGCAGTCTAATTGCGAGGTGATTGCAAAACGAAGATATAGTTATCTTGGGTCTGCATTTCTTATGTTTGGTGTGCTTCTTCCAACGAGGTGAGAAATGGCACATGATGTCTCGCACTCAGGATTGTAAACTACTCTAAGAGTGACAGCGACTTGCTTTCATGGAGGTTCGACAGCGAGAAAGCAACTGCGTAACCTGATGTTGACCACGATCGGAGGGCAACCGATCCATACTTTAGGTCAAACCAATCTATTTGAGGGCAGGGAGAGCATGGAGCAGTAGGCTGAGTCTGAGCGAAGTCGGGGTAAGGCTTAGGACAACGCAGCCACTGGTACTGGCACAGTGCACGTCAGGACAAACGGGAAAACCTGTAAGCTAGCAATACAAAGGGGCTTACCCCAATCTTCTCAAATAAAAGAGCACCCCTCATGGGTGCCTCTAGAGGAACACAAAAATATTACGCACCGAGTGGCGGGATATGCGGCATCCAGTCATGCCAGTCGCGGGCAGCTCCAACCTGTTGACTAGGACAGGACACTTAGTGATTGCGGGCCTTACAATAGGTCTTCATGATTTTTTTGATCCCAAGCTCGAAAGGATCAAATCGGCTGAAGAGCACAGTCCCTCCAAAAGAAGGAGGAAGAAACCTGAATCTCAGAGAGCATATTGTCAGATTCAGATTTGGCGAAAAACATATAGAGACGGATCAGGGGAGAGTGGGCTGTCATTTTTGAGTGACAATCAACCTGGAAAAAATCTCGAAACTTCCAGATCGGGTGGCGGCCGGGCGTTAGGGGCTCCACTTTATGTGGAATGTAGTGGTCAGGACCACCGTCCCCAGGGTAGGCCTTAGCAGTCTGCTGTCAGGAGAAGACTTAGCTGAACTTCTGGAGTAGTAACCTGAGGAGAAAGCGCGCTGATTTGAGGAGGGACAACAGAAGAATCGGAGAATCGATGGGATTTGTCCAAATCAATCTCCATCACCTTTAAAAAGGTCTCGTTAGATGTTGCATTCATTTAGGAACCTTGAACGTTAAAAGAGTCCATTTCTGAATATGGAAACAAGTTGCAATCGAAGTACAGGTAGTAGGTTAGAACTTGTATTGTTAGCAAGGAAAATTTCACTTTATTTATAATTCCACAGGCTACCCCAAATAATGCCATGGTGGTGATGTGAAAAATGCTAGAGGAAGAGGTCTAAGAAGGGCTTTCATTGACCGTCTCTATTACCCATACGATTCTATTCAACCACCTGTGATATCAACGCACAACTTGCAGGGAACATCACTTTGAAATTTCCTAATAACTACTAACCTATATGTGATGAACAAGGGTGCAGAGTCCATTGTTATAATTAGAAACCGTAGGAAGGTTATTATTATCACACTAGCAACGACTCTTGTTTTGCCAGAGATTGCTTTATTTGACAAATGATGCACTCGTTTTGAGTTCGATGCAGTTAAAAAAAATCAGACTAAAAAGTCAGATTAGAAATCCTTTAGGGACTCTCTATATGCACATTTTACCCATACCGATTCTCAGTAGCTCAAAAACTTTTGCAGGCGTTGACAAAGAAGTGAGGATTATCGCCAGTGTACTCATGCCCTATAATGAGGATAACGAAAGATTCCAAGTCTGCATGGCTGCAGAGGCATGGAGTGAGACTACCTATCAAGGAATGGATTACACATATGCCAGGCAACAGAATGATTTATGCACATCTCGGGAAAGAACGCAGAAAGGGAAAAGTTTCCAGGGAGGCTCTTCAGGGTGATATTTTATGATCTATGCGGTGAGTTTTCATGATGGACAACCTTCTGTGTTTGCTTACGGAGAATGGCTTCAAAGCCTTTTGCTATGCGAATGATCTTGTCATTTTTCTGTTATGGTTATTAATTGGGTGAATGACTTCAGTCTCAACATAAATCCTCAGAAAGGAACTTTGCTTCTTTGCAAGGAAAATAAAAATCTCCCCCAGAGTCCTGCCATTAATTGGTTCTATACAGTTGGAACTAAAGGAGAATATGAAGTAAAAAGGAAAGATAAAGGATAAAAAACTAAGCTCGAAACCACACTTGGAGTAAAGCTTGAAGGAAGCCTATCTGGTCTTATGAGCGTGCAGAAGAGCAGTGGTTAAGAATTGGAGACTTAAACCGTGGATGATAGCTTGGTTATATAACACTGTCATTCGGTCCGTCATTACCTATGTATAGATGCTATGCGTTGGAGGGCTTTGAAAATTAAATGCAACTGAAAAAATTTGGAGGATACAATGCATATGCTTACTTGGTATATCGAGAGCACTGAGCTCAATAGGTATACGGGTGTTGGAGGTTATTCTAAATATCTCACACATACCAATGCTCATCCACGAGTCAATTATTATTAAACGATTACTGCCTCTGACACAGACAACGATCATCTTCTCCAATTTAAATTTTCCTCAGAGTTTGAACTCAAGAGTCCATCGAGGGAGGATTAGCAAACTCATTTTGTACTCCTCCACATGCATTTAACATTATACTTATATGGATAAAAGACTAAGGATGATGTCGAGACTGGCTTCCTGAGAGTATAGATGCTACTACGCCTTGAAAAGCACACCATAACTATCCGGGAGTAGTTCAAGGCTTTTCTGGACGAGAGCAGATGTCTTGAAAACCTCCATTCTCCGAGATTGAAAATTACAATCTGCACTGGCTGCCAGACAGCTCTTATGAAGCCTGGACTGAAAGTATGTACTCTACGATTTGTCCCGTGACAACGATATATTTGTTCTGTGGGTGCCAGGCTATCAACACCAAATCGGCTGCTCTAGCCATGCCGACTGTAGGAGTTGCAGACAAGAGACGAAAACGGTGATGTAGTTCTTTTGTCATCGCCCGCTACCTCGGCAAAAGGACACACTTTGGCTTAGCTGAAACTTTTTATTTATATTATATATTATATTATTTTCGATGTAGTTATTTCCTGTGAATTTTTAAGATTAACACTATAAGGGTTCGTATTTTAGGGAGTCGGAATTTTCCCCCCACCGGGTAACAAAACTTTGGGTCTTACGACCGTAGAATCATATTTATCGAGCAATTATAATAGACCTGTTGCCGTTCATAAGTAGGTAGTATGGATATTGATGATAAACGATAGAAAATTTCGGAAGCATGATTTACTAGATAATATCTGTTAGTATGCTCGAAAGATTCATGAAAAAAAAATTGGGTTACACAAAAGTAGTAGAGGAGACGGGTTCAAGTTTTGGACGGAGAACACAAAATTTTTAGACTGCCTTATAGGGAAATCCCGTTTTAGTTTGAAATTTTGGTGGTTATCAATCATTTAATCATAAACAACATTAATTCAATACGTAAAATTTGCTTCTGATATTCTAAACGAATCAGAAATATATCTACACAACAAAAGATCTCTATTCTCAGCGTTCCCATCAACAGAAATTCAGTAAAAGCAGTCACTATAAAAGGGGTACCTGAAGGCGTAACGTAGTTGGCATGCTAACCACGGTCCCGAGGAAATATTGTTCATAAAATTGAGAAGCGTTCAAGCTACTTTAAGCCGACTTCTACAAGTGCACAGAGGGCGGCAATTTCCTATGTACGTGTCTGGAAATTTAAAGAAAAGTTGAAAATTCCTGACAAAAGATCAGGTCGATAAAACACAAGCCCGTAACACAGGGGAGGGGCGAGGAAAAATCTTATTAAAATTTAACTTAGTATTTTCCAGTGGAAGTCCTGCTTCTTTGAGTAAACTGAGCGATAAGTGGGAGAGGTAGTTATTTAGATTACTCTGCAATAACATGAATTTCTCACAACTGGGATTCTATTGCTAAATTTTAGAAAAAGTATTCAAAGTTCAAGTGGCTTCCGGAGCAATACAAAAGTCAGTGAATTTTGACTGAATCTTTTGAACTATCCAGTTTTACCTAACACAACCTTCTCGTGAGGATTTTACCCCAAATCTTATTAAGTGGGGAAATCTTATCAAGTTTCGTGAGCAATTTCAATTTAATTCCTTGGTAAATGATGAAAGTTGACTGCGGTTAGTAAAATTAATGCTAAGTAACTCTGAAGCTTGGCGTTATGTAGTAAAATGCCTACGCAGAAGGCAACCCACAAGCAGAAAGGAAGCCGCAGAGGAGCAGGAAACTGTTGCGAATATATAGCTCCTAATTGAATTCCTGTTCTTGAGGGAAACATGTTCACCTCAACTGGCACCGCAGAAGGAGCATTCAAGGATGTGGGTAATAATAGCAGTAGAAGCTTTTTTTTATTTTGCTTTTTACAAAATCGATTTTGGGGCAAAAGTAAACACACCGAACAATTTGCGTGAAAAAATAATCGGGATTTGATGGTTAGGTAGATGTTCTGCGGTTAAATTAGCTGTGAGGGTTCACAGTAAATGTTGATTCAGTCGAGAGGGTCGCAAAATAACAATTTTATAAAAAAAGGTGAAGATTGTACTTACTTAATGAACATACAAATTCCAGTTGCTTGTGTAGCACGACTTATTCCTTTCCATGAGGCCATCATTGTGTACTTTTGTTTGGCGGTGAGAGGTAATCGGGGATCAGGAGCTGCCGGTGGTGGCGGTTCACTTGGACCTAAGACATTTCCACCATCTGATTTAGGGCTGCTTGCCAGCTTACTTAATTCGCAGCCCATTTTGTACGAATTATTATATGGCACTAGCACAAATTTAATACGAAATAGCTAAGAACTGATATTAATATTCTACACATACACACACACAAGCGCGGAAAGCTTCGTAGGCCGTTCTTGGAAAGTACCCCACTAGACTGTAGATCTGACTTTGGATTCAATGGAGGACAATTCACGAAACTCAAATTTACTGAGAATATCTGCTCAAAGGTGCTTATGTGCTTTCCTCCTCATTGAATTTGCTTCACCTTTTTTCAGAATGTAATCCCATTTGCATTTTGGAGTATCTTTTTAAAGCCGCCGCTTTGTCCTCACCTTTAACATGTTCTTGTTCTTCCTGGAACGAAAAAATAAATTCATTGAATTCCCATTGGAATAATGGAATTTAGTGTGTTTAAAAATGTTATCTTGTCAGCTTTAATTGAACTGAGTCACCTTCTCTTTGTCTGTATTTCTTTGGCCGTATACTTTCGTTTCATAAAACAATTTGGCTACAATTTGTCTAAATCGTATAAAAGTAGTCGAAAAGGATTTCTTTTATTTCTTTATATATACTGCTCGGTTTAGGATTGGATGCTAATTTTTAGATTTTAGCATTAAGTATTAATCAATAAAATGATAGGTAGCTTGGGCCCTTGGGTTGGGACCGAAGTAAACTGCGATAATTGAAATTTTCGGTAATCCGCTTTCCACCCTACCTTCATATATACAATAAACAGAAATAAAATATGAAACAAAACGCAAAAACATTTCGAAAATTGACACAGAAACTATTATAAAATTGAGATAAAAGGCACGATACAAAATGTCAAAAAATAAATAGAAAACTTACGCAGCATGTACATAAACAAAAGACAGATAGAAAAGTGAAAACTGCCCCAAGCAACCCCAATAAGACCCAACAAATCTTGAATAAAAAAATCAAAAATAAAAACAACCTAAAAGAAATGATAAATTTAGGACCCAGGAACAGAACAGCACCGTGCACAAGTATTGCAAACATCGTCGCCTGCAGTACCGGTGAAAGCCAGACTTAAGGACTTGATCCTCGAAGTAACGATGTTCAGATGACGCTGAATAATGGGCACATCAGCCGGCATATGCGACCAACGAGGTCCATTAGGACACCCAGCTGTGGGTAGGAAAAGTACCTATGGAACCGAGTATTCTCCCCACCGTAAAGTGGGCAAATTTGCACAAGCTTGTGGCGCATCATAACATTATGTGATGAAGTAGTGTGAATATCACATCAGAGCTTTGTAATTGGACGGATAACTGTAGATTTCTCTGCTAGTTATCTTTCCAGTCACACCCACCAGATGAAGTGGGTATGCCACTCCCATGTCCAAATAGACGTCCTGGAACGTTTATGTGTGACAGGGTCACTGGTACTCAGTTTTCGGAATTGCTTTCGTGTAGAAGCACCCTTGTGTGACGTGCACAGTGTGATGCAGTCCCACGAGGCGTTGATGACATTTCCAAGGAATACAATCTGGTCTGACATTGCCCTTATCGGAAACCTCCAAACACTGAGTCCAGTCATTTCGGACTTCTGCAAACTCTTTGTACTGCATTTCATTCTATTTGAGGTGGAATGCTGTCCTCAATCCGCTCAAGGTCTGAATCGTGCAAATCAGAAAAAGTGGAGAAAGGGCGGCAAACGGAGAGCAGATAGAAGTGCTCTTCTACGACGGGATCTTATTGCCGAGTGTCCCTCTGGGCCTGAAGTTAGTGAAACCTAAACCGCCCGTTCTAACTGGCATGCAACCCAGAACGCATCAATTGCTTTTGTTTGAATAAATTTAATGAAGTCCTCTCTAAAGAACTCTGCCTTCAGTAGATGCACGATGGACGAGATAATCAGGTAATTTATCACAAACGTTTGTCCCTTCAGCGACCAGGAGAACAATTATGATCTCCAAGAAGATATGGCCCTGGAGACTTTCTCCAGACACGCATAGCAATTACGTGATTTACCCTCGCACTCAATATATACCCTCCAAATACGTCATGCAGGTTCAGTGTAGGCTGAGTATCGGTTATATCTCGACACCCACCATACCACAGGCCTTGGCTCTTATTCAGATTAACCTTTGCACTCACACATCGTACTGCTAACAAATAGCAAAGAAGTCCGCAGGAGGCAAACTGAATACTCTCGTAACGACTGACGAAAATTTACCAACAAGAGTTCCAGGGCAAAGTTGTAAAGTATGCCTGATAAAGGACAGTCCTGCTTGACATGGCGAGGAAACGGAATGGGAGACAGAATCTGCCCTTGATGCTTAATCGGAATAGCAAAGTCTCTATAAAACCTCTCGAGCCGAAGGTACTCATGAGAAACACTGTCGAAAGCCTTCTCTTGATACAGCGATATTATGATCATTTGCATCCCCGTTCGCTCTATTCCAAGTGCTTTGCTACGGCAATATTGCGCCCGGTTATGTAGTAGAACTAGTCGGGGTGTATCACAGAGGCAATTACTGAGCTGAATATCCCCCTAATGCTTTACGAACGTTTTCATTATCTATATTGTACAGAGTTACTGGCTTCCTGTTCCCCGTCCAAGATTGCAATATATTTTAATGAAAACTAGGATCTAATAGCTAATACTTAAACTAAATAATATTAAATAACAGTAAAACCAAGTAAATATCATAAAAAATGTGTGTACTTGATTTTGCTAAACCATTACTTTTTTTGTCACTTTTATGAAAAATTTTCACTAATGGAATTAATGTGTAAAATCCATTTGTTTTTCATATTTTTTGCGATTCGTGGTTGGGAAAGGGTTGTATGATAAGTACCTGGCCCCGGCAAGGGATAGCGCTACTACTATTATTTCGCGTCGTTTCATAACTGTTGACGAAACATGGATTCATCACAGCACACCAGAGACCAAAGAATAGTCCAGACAGTGGGTTTTCGTAGGCGAACCGGTGCCAAAGAAGAAGGCTAAGGTGTTTTTGGATGCACGCGGCATAATTCACGTCGATTACCTGGAAAAGGGCATTACAATTAATGATGAGTATTATGCTAACTTATTGGATCGTTTCAACGATGCTGTAAAAGAAAAACGTCTGCATTTGGTGAAGAGAAAAATTTTCTTCGATCAAGACAATGCCCGCGTTCACACTTCTGTCATCGTCGTGGTAAAATTCCATGAGTTAGAATACGAATTGCTTTTGCATCCACCATATTCGCCACATTTAGCCCCTATTTTCGAATATGAAAAGTGGCTCGGCGGAAAAGGACTTTGGTATTGGTGAAACAAACGCCTATTTTGGAGAGTTGGAGAAATCGTATTTTTTTAGATGGGATACAAAACATAGAAAAACGTTGGACTAAGTGTATCAAGCTAACAGGAGATTATGTTGAAAATAAAATGAATTCTATACATAAAAATGTTTTTTTCTTGTCAAGGTTAGGTATTTACCATACAACTCTCGTATGTATTAATATTATGTAGGCTTTGCTTTTTCTGAAGAGGAAAGGGGGTGAAAACTGGTAGCCCACAAATGTCAACTGAATCACTACATCTAAACTATTTAAATGTGTGTCGTTGGTTAGGTATATAGGTGGTCGTGAGTGCCTGTTCCGGTTTGAGGTCAGATACGACACCTCATATCTAGTTCAGTAGTTATTTTCGAGAAAACTTGAAATTTTTGGAGGTTCACAGAAAATATATAATGTTACGAAATTCTCAATTAAATGTTGTGAAAGTTCACAAATAAAGTAGTATGTAATCTTTCAGGTTCCCCAGTTAAACATGGTTTTTGGGGTTTTTGAATTAAGAAATGTGTCTACCCCTCGCTTACATCTGCTTATTTCTAATACTACACTGATGATTTGCGTTTGTAGTGGAAAAATTCCTTTATGTGAAACAAGTGCTTCACATCAATACCCAATTTTACAGCCTTTCCTTAGTTCTTATTTCCATGACTACTCTCCACAGAATATTGCTCTTAATAGGAATTATCCTTTGAGATGTGCCCATCCAGGTGTAACCATATCAACGCGATCAAAGTTGTTCTGAGATACTAACCTTTGCTTGGTTGATAGAATTTCAAAGTTTAAATCTGGGAAGGTAGAAAACTTTTCTTTCAGAACTTAAATCAAAACCAAGAAGTTTGCAAGAAGTTTCGAATCGGATAGTGGAATTACGTCAAAAATATATAAACGCAAGTTCAGGAACTCCATAATGGAATTACTTCGGGTGGCTGAAGTTTTGCCTGAAGATGCTCAATTAACAGATAATTAACTTTTTCTATTTGCGAGAATTTTCCGCGGTGATTGGATGAGTGGTACTCAAATTTAATTAGCAACTTAATGAATTTGATCATTGGAAGGTTATCGGTGAAACATTTTAACTTTGAAAAATTTCAAAAATTTCTATAATTTTTCCGACGATTTCTGTTCCCTCGCAATTTCCTAAGAGATTTAAGAGATTCGTTTCATTCGATATCTACAGGGTGGGCCAACTTGGACTGACTGATGTAAAATGCATATAACTTTTGTAATTTTAATCTTTTATTATAATTTTTATTTTTATCTTGTATGGAAACATCTTCAGGTCAAGTTTCAAAATCCGTCTTAGCGATGTTCTGGAGATGCCCAATTGAGTAGCACATCGACGAGTAGACACAGTTGGATCATCGTTGACACTCTGTCGTACAGCCTCCACAGCTTCTTCATTGCGAACAGGTCGATGAACATTTAATCGTGGCAGATCAAATACTGCACCCCGCTCCTCAAAACGGGTCATTAGGTTTCTAATCATGTTTGCACTGGGAGCTGTTGCAGTATTAAAATGGTCACGATATTTTCTTTGCGTTGCAACAATAGATCGTCGGGACCCATGATAAAATTCAATAATTTTGACCCGTTCGTGCACCGTGTATGTAGCCATTATAAAATTTCATAAAATTCTTTATAATCTGCAAAAAATAAAAAATAAAAAATAAATAAAAATGCAAAAGTTACAGATTTTTAAAAACAGTCAGTCCAAGTTGGCCCACCCTGTATAATTTATTTCCAGATATTCTATATCGTATTTTCTTTATTTTGTAAGTTTAGCAAATGAGCCTTTTGTCGGTTTATACATATTTGGCTGAAGGTTACAAAGAAGAAAAGCCCCTTTAAGCGACATTTTTAATATCCTATAAAATTTTCGTAAATCA
>QYTT01085702.1:3943-15108 GCA_006980735.1 Dasypogon diadema
TGGTATTCTTTCGTTGAAAGACTACCGATGGGGAGGCACTCATCGTCATCATCATTATATACCCATTGAATGTTGGGTAAATTAAAGTCACCTAAAAGAATAACTTCATCCACAGAGTTCATCAAATCATAGATATGATTCAGATGCAAAACTAGGATATCAAAAGGACTCCGACCATTCTCGTCCAAGAGATTAAGCACATTAGGTGGAAAATAACAACAATAAATAGCGATTTACCCTTTCTGATCCATTACAACTGGTTCTTCAATATGAACTCTTCATCCTCTCGTATTATGGATTATTTATTTTTATTCACATATAAAATTTTTGCTTATATTTCTAAATGAGGCAAAATGAAAAACACTAGGAGCCCCCGTGAGTATTCATAACATGATGCGATGAGATCTATCCTTGTCGCCAAATCAAAACATCTATGAATAATTTTTAAATGCTAGTAATCTGCTACCTAATTCCATGCTGAAATTATTTCTAGTCTCTTCAAAGGAACTTAAGTGAAATATTTGTTCAATTTTTTTTTTAAATTGTTTTATTACTCTGAATCTGAAAAATGTCCCAATTGAGTCTACGATTTGTTGTTCTGCTGTTAATTAGGTATTTAAGACAACAGATAAACTGCTACTACTACTATTACATTGTAGTGGTAATGAATCAGTGCGTGGGCTACCAGTATATGAGAAAAAAAATAATGTTAAAACGCTACATTTTCCAGAAATTTAGTTGGAAATTGAAAAACTTGTACTGGAAAGTTGAAATTTGGAATTTGGGAGCCTACATTTCTTGTTACTGAAGACCTCCAGTCTTACGTTTGTCGATATATTAAAAGACTACAAACATCTCTACCAAGCAAAAAAAAGAATCAGAACAGAAAAAGAATCAGAAACATAGAGTGTTGATAACAAGAAAAGTTATACGCTACAAGGCAAGGGTATCACCTCAGCGATGCTTGTATTGAATTTTTCGATATATTTCAACAACGGTACGTTCTTGATCCCCCTTCCGGAACAAGTTTTTGTTAGTCAGAGTGCCACCTATCGCCAAATAAAATATTATACCAAATTGTAGGGAAACCCTGTATATGTCAGAAAACCTTTTTGAGCTGTTGAGGATCGATTAAACTTCAGATGAGATCATAATTAAGCATAAATCTCATATTTTTGATACTTACTCGTTTGTCGTTGTTTCCACGTAATCTGTAATATAATTGACACCAAGTGCTATTTTGTTAAGTATCGTAGATGGCTTCTCCTTAATTTCCTCCGATGCGCTAAATCCTCTCCTCTCTAGTGTTTTGTTTAACTCGTGGTCTGCTTGAACTAAAATGAAAACAAAAGAAGATTTAAGAGTTGCAATCATTTAACTATAAATCTAAAAAACAAATATCTATCAGTAACAAAATAGAAGAAAATTAATATATAAAACCGGGCCTGTTTTCCAACTTATTGGTCTAAATGACTTATAAATTTATTTTGGCTTGGAAGTTTTTTAACACATTTACCACCATAATTAGCATAAAAGCTTTCGTCAGAGAACTACGTGGTAAAATGCACTTGCCACGAGAGAGCTTTTAAATGGTGGTCACCGATGACCGGAAAGTAAAGTAGCATATTACAAAAAGATATTTTTTTAAAGTTGTGTTGGCCATATAGAAACAGTCCCCTGAACGTAGACCATTACTCGGCCCATTGTTCATCTATCTTGCAAAATCCGTGGGAGCAGATACTGTCAACAATCCAGCCAACCAGTTAACTTGATGAAGCCCAGGATTCGCTCTCCTCCCTTTCGCCCACCTCGTGTAGTTCATCAAAGAAGTGGTTGCGTGTTTTCGTCGAGAGTACCGAAAGTGTCACTGTCTGTGCGTCATCGTTTCCGTCTTCTCTCCGCATTTCCTACATTCGGCGTCGTTAGAACGATTGATCTTGTGTGGATGTGCTTTCAAGGAGCTGTGCCCCGTGAGGATTCCTAAAGGTTGCTTGTTTAGCTGTAACAGTTTTGCAATAGAGCTGGCGTTTGGTTGGCCCACAATTCCCTTCTTGTACTCGCGATCTGTCTCACTTCCCACAATTGACCGCGATACGCCAAAGTAAATATTTAGAGGTCATTCCCGTAGGGGTGGGCACGCCATTGGAGGCTGCCCCCTCCGTGCCAACTCGTCAGCCTTTTCATTACCATAGATACCAGTCTGCCCTGGCACCCACAGAACGAGTAATTTGTTTTCTCGGGACAAGTCATTAAGTACATGCTTACAGTTCCTAACCAATTTTGAGGTGACGAAGGCTTTCATAACGGCCTTGATACCCGCCTGGCCCTCGGTGCAGTTTGCAATCCTCAGTCACTGTGAATGCAGGTTCCGAAGATATCTACCCGCCACCACGATTACCTTGATCTCCGCCTGGAACGCCGTAGTGTACTTCTCAAGGCACAATGCCAAGTGCACTCCCAGATACTCACAGTGGAAACCAGAACCAACGCCATCTTCTGTTTTTGATCCATCTGTGTATAGGATTAATGTGTCCACGAAATGACAAAATGTCAAATAAAAGATGAAGTTCAATAAAAAGCGAAATATTGAAGAAATTTTATTTCTAAGAAAAGAAGGTTCCGCTAACGGCTGAGTAGTAACCTCAGTATTATAAATAAACGGTATTAAATACAATCAAGCTACAAGATAAACAGGAGGGTAAGTGTTGAAATAATTAGCACGTTCCTAAGGAACATTAACACCATATGAAAGCAAATTAGGCAAATAATCGCGCTCTAAATAATTTCTGAGAACCTAGAACCATTCAGAACAAATGTAACCAATAACCATGATTGTATCGCTTACAGTTAGAACTCTTGAGCCAACAGCACACTTCAACCGTGCAAAATTGAATATCATCTTTTTACAGGAGATTGCCTTTCTATGTTACTTCCCACATGTTCGTGACGAAATTGCGCTTTGAATTTAAGATCGTTTCCGCCTCTTGGGTATATCGAACAGGTCTACATCTTTAAATGCTTCCCAATTTAATAATCGACCACCGACAGACTCTATTAAAACAAGATCTCGTGCATGACGGTCAATGTCGTCCAATGCTTCAATTATTAGATAATTCATCCCGATTCAAATTGACTGAGATTCCGTTGATTCATTTGATTTACAGTTCTCTTCGATGGACACTCGTCAGTGTACGCATGCCAAATAACTCTAGTGTCTGGTCAAGCGTCCACTTTTGTCGTTTGGGTAGCGATGTTTACGTCTCTATTAATTGGAACTGCACCCAGGAGTAATAGGCATCAAAGTGGACAAACCTGTTTAAAATTTTCCGCAACCCTGTGTTAGATGGAAGCCGGAAAACAACATGTCCCACTTTTGAGTTCCGTTGCAGCAGGTTTACGAGCAGCATGATCAAGTTTAGACCTTGTCTTCGTTTCTGGACAAATTGTAGCATAAGTGCTTGACACATAAAAACAGCATAAGTTCACACTTCCGTAGATCCATCCACCGTGTCCAAAAGTTACTTAACTGCCGGCTTGTGTATTTTATTGCTTCCATTATGTTACATGGCAGTGAAACTGATCCCCTGCGACGAGTGAGCTGGCAAAAAATCTGGCTGGAATTTCTCCCAAAGCTGCGCAAAGATCAAGAGTCTCTCTGGAGATTCTCCAGCCGATTTCACTTTTAATAGCCGACGGAAGTAACGCATTAATTTTTAACTAAGACAGCCGGGAAATTAAAAAAAAATCACCCATGAGGCATTCCTACCATCTGCTAATATGAAATTCAGACAGCCTGAGCCAGAAAAAATAAGACGTTGTATTGGACCATTTGGTCTAGAAGATCACCAAAAAACGAAATGTTAGCAAATAAAACCACTTTCACCATACCTGGGGCTTGTCAGAATTGCCGAAACATGTTCGATTTCCAAAGATTCAAGAGAAATTGGAATGCTATTTGAGCTATTGCAAATTCCAAGATACCAAAATCCAATCCCAGATCTAATTGACAATTGTATACAAAATTTTACCATAAATTACCTTTGAGATCTTCCCACTGCGAAACCAAATCACTGTTCCAGTTGTCCAGTAATCTGAGGGTCTCTTGGCGCGCGCACTCCCATGGTTGGTCTTTCGTTGGACAAAGTATTAGTTGTACATATGGCGACTTTTCTGGAAGAGGAAAGCATTTCTTCAAACAAACTGGTTAAGATTATTACTACTATTATTATTATTATTTTGTTTACTGCATGCTAGCTTACACATAGTAACTAATGAAATATTTACAGTGGTTCTAAATAACAAGTTTTATAAACATGTTAAGTAGTAACATACTACATAATGAGAGGAGATCACAATCATGCTGGTGGCCAAGGGGGCTAAGGCGCACGTCCGCTGATATTCTCCTCTTTTGGCGTGGGTTCAAATCCTGCAGAGGGCGAATCGGGGACTAGTGGTTGAGACATTTCTCCTGGCAAGTATCGTAATAGCAAAGCCACTGAGTTGTTACACAGTAATTGCATGAAATTTGTGGCTCACTTGCAATATTTGTCAGGTTAAAAAAAATTTCCCAATTTCCTCTTCCGTAATTTGCTTCCGCCTAAGCTGTTGTCCCCTTAGCTATGGAAAAAAACTTTGATCATAGTATAAACGTTAGGGGACTACATATGTACAGCTTCGTACCTTCCAATCTCTGGGTCTGGATGGGATCCTCCTACTGTAGTACGTCAAGGAACCACACACCGGTAAAGTGGAGGGAAGTGTTCAAATTGAAACCAGGAAAATGGGGCTGCATCAAGGTGAAGTCGTTTAACCTGATTTGTTTGACACAATTTCTGTTTAAAACAATAAAAAGGGTGCTAATGGACATATTTGGCGTGCACCATCCCTAAAATTAAGCCAGAATGCATATCAAGCCAAAGAATTAAATGAATTTGACCTTCACCAGCTAGTGAGAGTCTTCGAGGAGGAACAGAATACAGGCGGCATTACTATAGCTACTTATGGGCATAAAATGTACCTTCGATAAAATTCTAAAACAGAAAAATGCCTTGTAAAGACGTGAGGTTAGCCCGGTGGTGGTGAACTGGGTGGACAACATGATGAGAAACTATACAATCAGGAACCAAACCTGTCGCCCAAGTATTAGAGGAGGAATCACAGGGAGGGATTTTATTTCCTTTTCTGTGGAATTCTAATGTTGACTTCTTGCTCTTGGAACTTTAAAGAATGGGTATTCACGTCGTCGTTGGCTATGCGGATTATGTGGCGTTGGTGCTTCTACCACTAGGATGTGAGAAACAGGGCTCCACTATCAGCGCGAGCTAATTTCTAGGACTATCAATTAACTGGATGTATACTTGGATTAGAGGCTGACCTAAAGGGATCACGTTACTCCGAATATATACAATGGTTGCAAGACCCCTCCACATATTTGTTGTGGGGGTCTGATACCCTAAAGCATATGAGGTAACCGTTATGCATGCATCATTTATAGATATGGTGCAAACGCTAAATCCTGGATCATGTAGAAGATATTAAGGATCTTACGATACGATACCCAAAGGCCCTTATCAGTGTGGATCACTTCCACAGAAGGGATAGCGGGAGATTTTCACATTCACGGAGGGGTCCAATGGAGAACAGCCGAGCAGATGCAAAAATCTTCTCTGAAAAACTAAATTTGTCCTGCAATGTAAACTTTAGGAGATGCACCTCGATTTACTAGGCAGGGAGGATTAACTGGCGTTGGCTAGTCTACATAAACTCAATGGATGTGCCTTGAAAAATTACGTAGAGGTTACGTAGGGATCGAGGAGAATGAAAAAATCGGCGCTTTAGCAAAAAAAAAAGCGAATATGTAGTTCCGAAGCCCTTAGCTATTGAGAAAGGCACGGTGATCGACCAAATCGATCCTTTTCCAATTCAGCCGGAAACCAGAAGTTGTTAGAATGGCATTGTAGCACCCAAATTTCATGAATTTTGAAACATTTGATTGTTGCAACACTAAACAGGTCGAAGTTGTTATTCTCTCCTCAAAATAAAAGCCATAAACTTTGGTAGACACTGATGGAATTCAAACTTGAGACTTCATGAACCGTTCGTGCCACCCCCTCGAATTGAGAAAAGTCAGCTTTAATTTATTTCAGCGAATGTTTAGCGTTATGACAACAATTTTCATTTTGAAAAAAATTTCTCGGATATCTGAGGTACATTAAATAAAACTTTTCCTATCATCCATCGTTCCCAGTGACTTTTAACTAGTGTCGCATTTAAACTAGGAAAATGAAAGCTAAAACTAGGAACTACTAAACTAGGAAAATGAAAGCTGAAGAAATGTTGCCTCTTCAGTGCAAAATAAACCCGTCGTCTGACCTTCATAAATAAATTTACACTAGTAGGCATCTTTTCATCACGTTTTATCCTAACTCGTGCTGATGATGTACCTGTAATCATCTCTTAAGTTAAATTGACTGACACAAATCGGCCCTCATAAATCATCAGTTTTCATTTCAATATCATCATCACGGCTACTTTCACAAGACATTCTACATAAATTCTTCTCATCTTAATTTTTATATGGCATGTTGTAGCCAGGGATCAAATGTTTAGACAAATTTCATAATCCATCTGCCTTATTCTCAAGTCAGCAAATAAAAAGTCAATAAAATCGTAATTCATATCTGGCAAGTAATTGAATAATCTGGTTTTGGTTAACTCAATACAGTCGCTCGGTAGATCTAATTGTGCTCCGAATTTGAGCACACAAAAGCGACCAGGTTTCTTTTGTTCAGATAACAAATTGATCTGAAATAATCATGATTGCTATGAAGTAAAATGAATACAATATTATTTTTCACCTGAATGCCTTAAATGTCATAAAGTTCATAGACATTTTTTATAGTAACGAGAAACAAAACACCTGATCTTCGATTCTTTAGAAAATTATACATAGTGGTTTTTTCTAAATGAGAATAGATTTTCATTAGGTGCCATAGCAGTTTTATATTATTTGATACCGTTCATTATTATTACCTCTTTTAAAGATATCTTCTAAGCACAGGGGACAACCCCATGATACACACAGCACAGCTTAGGCGGAGGGGAATTTAACCTGACAAATGTTGCAAGTGAGCCACAATTATTGGTCTGAAACTACTGTGCAACATTCGAGTGGCTTTTCAAACACAATTCTCATCAGTAGAATTGCCTCAACCACTGATGCCCAGCCAGATATATCATCGCGCTCTATGCAAGATTTGTACCCAGGCCAACAGAGGAAGAAATCTGCAGACGTATTCCTAAGGCCGCTCGGCCACTGGCGTTAGTAACGTGGATACACGCAGAATTAGAAAATAAACACCATATGCGGCAGTTGGTATCAGCTCAGATTTAAATTTTTAGGATTTTAGAATAGTAATCAGATCAGTCATCATTTCTGTAGATGCCCCTGTGACCTGTCATCCATAAAATAATTATAATGTTATTTTGGAACGACCAGTTTCATAAGACCTCTGACAGCTGGCTTTCTATCTGTGATGATTGCAATTTTCAGACCAGACACTGAGGATACAGGTTCCGAACACATCTTTCCGTCTGCAGGATAGTTTCATCTCCGCTTGAAAAACCATAGTATATTTCTCGAGGCAGGGTGCCATTTGAACTCACCTCGTAGGCTATATCCTCGCCAACGTTCTCGTCAGTTTTTGTTACGTTTATATAGAATACGTTGCCAGGAAATTTCAAATGATGAAAACGGAAAGGAAAGCAATTTCTGGTAGAAATGGAACATGTTTGATGCTTTAGATCTTTTGAAAGATTGGCAACAGTACAGGGTTGTGGTACATCATGAAAGGGGAAGAAACAGTCTTTAATATTACAAAGAGAAAAGGAGGTGTTAGTGGCCCTTTTTTAAAGAAATATCCAATATTTTTTGTAAAACAAGCGATGAACGCCCCAAAATTCGGATTTTAAATATTTATATCTCCGGAAGGGTAAAGTGAGGGGAGGGGGGTAAGGGATAGTTATTTTGAAAGTTTATCGGATTTGCTACTTAAAAATGACCCGTGATCATAGGATACCTCATTTAGAAATTACAAGGTATTCAGTAAAATGCAAGGCAAAAAATTTAAAAATACTGTAGCTCCTTACCCCTTGGGAGAAACTCACACTTGAACATCATCAGCGTATAAATGAATATTGACATACTTCACGCAATCAACGATGTTATTAATGTAGATGCTAAATAGAAGAGGGCTTAAAAGAGATCCTTGGGGAACTCCAAATCCCACCCACAAAGCCGACGAAAGCACACCATTACATTGTACACGTACAAATAGTCACTAACTAATTTACAATATCTTCTACCAAAGCTAAAGCTGGGGAAAAGTTTCCTGCAAAATAAAGAGTGATCCACGGTATCAAAAGTTTTAGATAAATCCAACAATGTGAGAACTGTTAGCCGGAGTCAAGACCAATGCGAATGTCATCTGTGACCTGCGGCAATGCTGTGACGCAACTATGGTTACGTCCGAAAACAGTCTGAAGATTATTCAATAAGTTCTTGGAATCTATACTTGGAATCTTGGGCAAGGGACCTATGAAAGCTCAAAATAAGGGTTCGAATCCATGGAGAACAGAGTTTATTCTTCTTCTTCTTCTGTTTTTCTTCTTTTTAGGAAAACCCAAGATAAGTAAGGACCACAATGAACCTGAAATTTATCTTAATATCAGTTTTGTTTACATTTGTATTTATTTTAATTTTTATGGAGAACAAAATCAACACAAAAGCTTTCCATAAGCGTCACCTATCTTTCCGCAGAAGACTTAAATGACCCAGTATTATTAACTCTATAAAATAAACGAGTTAAATTAAACCAGTTAATATATGACAACTCCTTTTACTCTGCTGTCAAAAAAACGCAACTTATATATGCACTGATTTGATCCCTCATGTGAACTTCCAGAATTTTCAATAGAAAGAAAAGAATTATATTAGGAAGAAAATCTTTAGGAAGAGGAGACATTACGCAAGCGTTGAGAACATGGATTAAACAAGAAATAATTCAGGGCAAGATAATTTTAAGAAATTGCGGAGGAATGCAGAAAATGCGGAGGAATGGAGGAATATCTCAAAAACCAATAGACGAAAGGGGTTAGGCTATCGCGAAAAGATACTTGCACAAGGATATTAACTTCTGGCGCCAAGTAATATTCTCTTACGAAATGAAATATAATGTTTTTGAGAACAATGGAAAAAATATCTTAGAGAAACAAAAATGTGGCTTACCTACCAAAAAATTTGCGTGGTACAGTGAAGCATGGAGGTGGTGATCTGGGGTTCCATGTGAACAGCTGAGCTGGGGAACTTATAAATTATTGACAGTACAATGAATCGGTAGTGACAACTACTATTTTCCTAAGCACACAGCCCACAAAGTGCAGATGTGGATCCCTTATAATGTGACTGAAAATTTGGTGTAGTCAATACCAAAGCGTCTCCAAACAATAATAAGATCAAAGAGATACCACATAAAATATTAATGAATAATTTTATTCAAGTTATCATGAACAATTTGATAACACTATGCGAATTTCAAAATTGCCAACTCTTTGCCAGCCTTTAAAAACTTCAGAATACTGAGATGAAAAATATGGAGAGAGCATGGGCCTGTTCAAAAATGCAATACTGCGTAATTTCTACGAAAACTACAGGCGTAATTAATATATTTCCAGAGAGTTTTCAATTTTCAAATTATCATTTCCTCAGTACGCTGTCATAGTTACTACGGAATTTTCTAAAAAAAATTGAATTTTGTAAGTATAAAGTAGTTATTTACACGTGTAGTTTTTGCAGAAGTTTTGTAGTACTGCATTTTTGAATAGGCCCCATATCATAGAAATCTCCAGCTCAAAAGTGGCACCAATTTTACTCTTGCCTGATCAATCGCTCTTAAATTTCCCATTAGCGACAATTCGAAATGTGCCACTATTAAAAATACATAAACTTCAGGTATGTTAAAATATATTGTCGAAAACAAACAGCAAAAATATTTTAGAACATTTTCAATCATTTTCTAAAAGAATTACTCAATTGCGGATCGGAAATTTTTGAATTTTGTGTTGTGTTGTTTTTTTTTTCTCTACGCATGTATAAGGTAAACTTCAAAATCGTGCCATTCTTGAGGCAAAAATGCCCTCTCCATATTTTTATCTCGGTGGGATTAAGCAACTATTTTTATTTAAAAACGAGTTTCATATCTTTCTAAAAAAACTACATTTCATGTTACATGCCCTAAGGGTGCTTGCACAACGGAACATGGATGGTCGCTGGCAGCTGCTTAATCCATCCATTTATTGTTGAATTTCCAGCAAAACCAATAGCAACAACATGGGCAAACCAGCTATCATCGACCGTCCAGCGAAGACATTTTAAAGAAGAGACACTGTGGAGCTCCTAGATTGTTGGTAAGAGCTCAAATTAATAATAGAGGTTATGAATTAGTACAATATAATAGAAAAATCTTAAGTCAAGTCTGTTATTGTAAACTGAACAAAACTTCTGCAGACACCCAACATTTATAAAAAAAAAAAATTAAGAAAATCGTGGATTATACTTCCAAAATAATATCAAGAAGTTTACTCATTATCGATGCCTACGAAGGATCGATTTCGTGGTACCTCAAAACACCTGACTGTGACCAGAGTTCTGGAGATATTAAGTAAAAATTTGATCAAGTAATTATGCTGGATGGTCATAAAAATTATTTCCATTACTTTCTTCATCTGATTAGTGACAACACAGGTAATTGTTATAAACAAGTACCGGCATGAATATTCGCCCACAATTGAAATAATCACCATGTAGAAGATTTTCGATGCAGGTCAAGAGACGGAAATAATAATTTTATCCTACTTGGACGTTATTATCGACTTCGCTTGATCCACGATGAGCAATGACTACACAAATTGTGTTTATTTCATTGAGTTAACGTTATAGAATGATATTTGTTTGTTTGTTTTGTTTAGCTTGTTCACATGCCAATATAATAATGATAGTGTAATTGTTTTATTACCAGAGAATTTGCGTGATTTAAAAGAGAAACTTTTCTCATTGAAAATATCACCATCCAAAAGAAAAGATTCAATATTTCACGCTAAGATGAAAG
>QYTT01085719.1:1682-16053 GCA_006980735.1 Dasypogon diadema
GTCAATTAGTTAAGCGCAACTGTATGACTGATAATAAATGATAATAAAAGTTTTTGATTTACAATATCTTTTTTTTATAACACAAAAACCAAATGGTATTCCATATTTGGTTACTTTCCTCTAACAATAACGGCCCCAAGATTTTTCCGTAAGGTACTCCATAAACTTGATGATAACGAGACAAAGTGGAAAGAATTACATTTTTAGAAAAGAATTTATGAAATCTCGAAATATATGAAAACACATAAGAATTAATAGTTCAATACCAAGAGATACATCTCGTTTATGTGCACTGCAAAGATACTTTGATATTCCATCAAAAAATGCATAGGCATATATCTATCCGATGAATTCGTTGCACTGCATAGAAATACGGTGATTTAACCGCATCCTTTGCAGGAGCTGCAATGCAAGCATCCCCAATGTACAGCTTCGCCTCCTTCTTCCAACAGCAAATACAAATAGCAATACCAAATCGCTTGCCTGCTGTGCGTACTTACACAAGCTCTACCTTAGCAATGCCTTTTGTGTAGGGTTATGGTAATCCGGGACAAATTTTAGATTTGATTGTACATCGTGCATTTAATGACATTTGGAATATTCACGGAATTCGGTGCAGAATATTCGAATGTTACCGGGACGAATCCTATTCGTTGTTCGAGCTGAAATTAGAGATTTTGCTCAGTGCTTTGTATACAGGGCACGCAAATCGCAATATAGAGCTGGCAATGTACATAAATGCAGAGTTTAATTTGGTTAGACTTAATTCCAATCGCCCATCATACCGCACCGCCATCATGATTTGATTTGATAGATAGGCAGAGGGACGGTGGGAAGACAGGCTTTTGCTCATTATTAATCCCATCTATGTTGACACACCGAATTACAAACAATTATCCAGCAGATTAAACCCTTTTCCCCATTCCTGTGCTCTTACCGATTTTCGCGTCCGATCGATTCACAGATAATGTCAGGCATGAAGTTATTAACGAGCTGAACCGGTCCATTGCTCCTTTGTTACCCCGACTTAATAGCAAAAAGAATCTGAGAGATAGAAGGCATCAACGTCCCTTAAGGTGATAATCCCTCAATGAAATAATTCAATTACGAGACAAACTCAGCCGTTCATTTTCCCTCGAATTGGAAAAGTTTAGCTGCTTTCTCTTACGGTGCCGGATTACGGGTGCACAACCCCTCTAATCCAGAAAGTGGTAAGTCAATTCTGCAAAAACATTTTCCAATTATAAATCAATTTTCGATTAAAATTACTTTGCGTGCGGTAAGAATTTGCAGAAACTTTCTGCCACGACAACATCCCTCCGAGGCAGCATTGAAAAACCCTTGTACTCGACTGTCTGGAGCAATTCAGACAGCTTCCCGTTTTCTTAGGTTTTCTGCGTTAAATTCCCGATCTGTGCTGCTAGCGCCGCTCCTGTAACTGCCGTCTCCTGTATAAGGCCGCATCCACCAGATCCCCTTTCAATGCAGAACAGTAAAACTCTTCGTTTTTCGGGAAAAGTTAAATTGTGCGGTGAAGCGTTTTGGTGTCTTAAGAAATTAGTTTTAAAGAAGTTGTTTTCAGTGCCTCAGCCTCGTATGCTTTACTGCTCCTCAAATCATTTTATTGGTTCCCTATGGGTGCACAGAATTTAATTTTCTAGAAAAGTAGTTTTATCGCTTTCGTCGGGGCGAAATGAATCTCATCAAAAGATGTTTATCGGAGAGGTAGTTGCCGTGCACTTAATAAAAATCTTCAATTAATTATGCAAGAAAAGCTCTTTTTCCGAAATTAATTATTGTCATTTAACTACTAGCGCATGGAGCGGAAGATTTAAAACTACCTGATTCCCATACCTGTAAAATGCACCACAACCTCAACTCAATCTAACCCGTTTCTTCAAATTCGGTAATGGGATAAGTCACCACTTGGGGTTTATGAAACATTTGGGATTTTTTATACAACACAAACAAACATACTTTCTTACGTTCAAAGAATAATCTTAAAATCTACTTCAGAAAAACCTGCAGTCAGATATGATCGTTCTGATAACTAGGAAGCGATTTTATGAGAATTTTATTGCTCCCACTGGTACTAAAAATTTAGAAATTAAAGAAATGAACTAAATGAGAAGACATTAAACACTTCCCACCTGTGCCCTGTCTGTAAATCAAAGTGAAAACATGTGAAGCCATGGATGTGCTCTCTGTCCTATACGTTCTACGTTGGATTTATGTCCACATTTGCGGGCTCTCTCTCACATGTTAATACAAAAAAGAGTATTGCTGTCAGATACCACATTGGGAGGAAATAGATTAATGCAGGGGGTGTGTGTGAAAATCTTCACATCTGTAGTAAGAAACGAAGATGTAGTAGCCTCAGGAATCCTAAAAAGTGTTCTATCTACATTGCAGAGTATATTAAACTCGATGGTTTTTTAAGATATAGCCTAAAATCAGAGAACAACCCAATGATGCACACAGCATAGTTTAGGCGGGGGGAAATTTTAGGGAAGAGGAGATCAGGAAATTTTAACCTGACAAATGTTGCAAGTAAACCACAATTTTTGGCATGAACATTTTACGGTGCAACATTTAAGTAGCTTTGCAAGTATTATTGCCATCAGTAGGATTACCTCAACCACTGATACCCATATCAATCATCGCACCTTTGCAGGAAACGAACCAGCGCGCTCAGAGAAAAATCTGCAGATGTATAGACATGTGTCTCAACCAATTCGGCTACCGAAATGGGTAAAGTCGCCAAAAAAGACACATATACAAGGGTGTATCAATAAATACCCATGTTTGAAGGTAGATGGCGCTGCTGGGGAATGTCTCTGTTATCATTGTATACTGTCAGCTATCAAATGACAGTTCACAAGAGTTTTGAATGAGTTAATAGTTTAGTCTTGAATTGAAAGTCATTTGTGTTGAATGTTTTTGGTATTTTACGCTACAATGGAAAAAGAACAGTATCGATCGGTAATTCGATTTTTATTTTTGGACAAGAAAAGTTGTGAAGAAATAAAAGCGAAATTAGATACAGTTTATGGGCACCTTTCGCCATCTATGACAACAGTTCGATATTGGTTTAGTGACTTTAAACGTGGCCGCACGTCTGTTTTTGATGAGGAGCGCTCAGGCCGTCCATCAACCTTGATGACTGAAGAAATCGTGGGAAAGGTGCATGATATGATTCTTGCTGATCGCCAATTGAAAGTAGCGGAGGCCGTAGGCGTTCCTTAAGGATTGGCAATCAAGATTTTGCATGAAAAGTTGGGGGCGAAAAAGCTGTAGGCCCGATGGGTGCTGCGATTCCTCACGTTGGATAACAAGCGGATACGGCTGCAAACTTCGAAGCAGTGTTTGGATCTCTTCAAACAAGATCCGCAAGAGTTTTTACATCGCGTCGTAACCGTGAATGAAATCTGGATCCCACCATTATACACCAGAAACCAAGCAGCAGTTAAAACAGCTTCATACTGCGACATGTGGCCGATCGTTTACATACTGGAACGTCACTTTGTCGTGTTTTTGTCATATTCTGGTCGTTCTATTCTCGGCTTAGCTGCACTAGTTGTTGTCATTAACGATCCCCAGAAATAATTTCACCAGCTTTTAGCAGGTCATAATGGACGACACCCTTTTGATCCCACCAAACACAGAGTATCATCTTCGAACTATGGATATTCGATACGGATATTCGACTTTGTTGTTGATGTTGATGGTTGAGCAGGCTTGAACCATGACTTTCTGCGCTTGGAATTGTAATGTATCCACTTTTCATTGTCAAAAAAAAACTCTTTCTTCTTTGTCGTTGAAGCATCAATTCATATGTAAAAAAACGCCAAATTTATGTAGGATCCAATTCTTATAGAACCCAATTTCCTTATTTTTGAACTCATCTATTTCAAATATTTAGAGACGTCCATTTTTCGGTTACATTTAATACTTCTGCCAACCCTTTCAGAGGTTGATATTAATCTTCGTCTAGCAATGCCTTCAATTGTTCGTCCTCAAATTTTCTTGGTTGGCCAAGACGTTCCTTGCCTGCCAAATCAAAATCTCCACTTTTGAATCGCCTTAACGAGTATTTTCGAGTTGAAATCGATAGAACATAATTCTCATAGGCTTTGGACAGCAAACGAAGACTTTTATCTACTGATTTCCCCAAATAGAAACAAAGGGGTAACGCTTCTCGCAAATTGTGTTGCGTTGGCATAAAACTCGACTTATTGAATGCACTAAAAAAATATTTTGTTTACACTTCGATTAAATGAAATATACTAATTCTTAATACCTAATAACAGGGCTTTCATAAGAAGTTGGTTTCAGTATGAGCCAGTGACTGGTGCTCATTACGCCATCTCTTGTCCATCCGTAAAAATTGAGTCTAGTATCCAATAAAATAGTATCAATAAAATTTGTGCTGGTTTACCGGCTAACAGAGAAGACTCGATTCATTCCAAAATTATCGAGCGATGGCTTCATATAACGTCTAATGACTACGTTTCATACAATCAAAGTATATCCATTCCATGCTATTATTTGCAATCATTTGAAACAAATGCCATTTTATTGATAATTTTATTGCTGTCTGCTGCATATGCAAGTGTCAGTGTGACGCAATCCATGCATTTATGGAAACAACTTTCGATCCATACAATTATCCGCGGTGATGTATTATTACGTTGACTACCTTGCTTTATTACGAGGATTAAATTCGATATTCAGTGATTAAAAGTTTGAAAATTTGTTAGCTGGCATGATAAAATCTTTATATGTTATAAAAACAACAAATAACGTTGACGCTAACGTAATAAAAGCGCTCTGAAAAAAATCTCTAGAACCACCTTTACTTAGATCTCCAGATATTACGTCTAAACATTTCCATGAAATCATAAATATTACGAAGATAACATATGAGCACGTAGGGTTTGACCTTATCTCTGGAAATAAATCCAATATCAATAAACATTCCTCATTTTACGTCCTAATTAAAAACACTGTGAAAACGTACAGAAACAACAGCAAAAATCACAGATGAGACCATGCTTCCCTTGGCTAATCCAACAAGAAATCGCGGTTTGTATCTGGAAGTTGTCTACCGTCGAATAGCTGCGGTTAAAAAATAGGAGCTATAAAATGTTCTCATAAAATTAGGAAAATTATATCCAAAATGATGTACAATGCTATTCGAGTTTGAGTTCGAGTTCGAGTGTGTCTACGGCCGGCGCGGATTTGTAGGCAGCAGTGTGAATGTAGAGGAAATGTCAAGTTATGCGTACAAACCAAATATAGGAGTCAAAATTTAAGAAACATAAATTAATTAGCTCCCATAATAGATAAAAGTTTTGAAATGAAACACGAAATATCAATTTTTAATGATTTCAGGGGAATACAAGTGATTATGTCGTGAAATTTAATATTTTCGACGGGTGGACGGGTTTTTATTATCGCCATAAAAGTGCTATTAAGAAGAAGTCGTCCGGACCAAAGTGCTTTTTCAACTGTTATGATATATTTCGATTTTTTTTTAATGAATTCATTCATAGTGGACTTACTCCATTTCTAGATTTTAGCATTTTTTAACAGAAATATTCAGCCTTTTTTAACTAACTCTTCTGACCTCGCGTTAGTTCAATGTCTATCGTTTTCAGTAAATTCTGGTATACTTCCTCGATTCCTACATTTGTAAAAGTGGGTGTGTAGCAAGAAAATAAGGTTAACAACTATGTTGTATTTGGTGCTATATACCTCATGATAAGATATGAACGCGGTTTGCTGAAGTCGCCATGTGATAATTATAAGGACCATATTTTTTTATTTTAGGAAATTACAATAGTTATTTTTAAGACGTGCGTAAATTTCTTAGGCTTTCAAAAATTCTTCTATGAGGATGATCTTATTTCTGTGGTTCTTAGAGCGTAAGACTTATTATTAATATTTTTAGACTTCCTAGAGTGAAATGGAGGACGATAATACAGAAATTCATCAAACCTAAAGGAAGATCAAAAATTTGTTTTTCTTGGGAAAGTGTAAGTAAGACACTAATAGAAAAAATATATTTTAGCTCTGGTTATATTAATAAAAATAAACCACACAACTCGCGTTGGGAGGGTTCCGTACGATGAATAAGTTATCTACCGTGTTTTTTTAAATCTGACCCAAATACGTGCACTCGCTAGGCGTCCTTGACCGATTTGCCACTTGACGGAGCGTTGAACTGTAGGTAGCGCAGTAGGTATGAGGAGTGACGGATGCCTGGCCTAATTAAATCGAACGAGTAATACCAATAATTTATCCCAAGAATAAACGTAAAATGGTAGTTGAAAAACATGTTTTCCCATACATTTCAACTGCAAATGTGTTTGTGTGCAGAATATTGAGAAATTTACCATGTTATTTTAAGACTATAGATTTTCCTGTAATCTATAAGTAAAGTTCAGTATTCTTTTTCAAAATTTTAGGCTCAGTAGTTTCGGAGATAAGGGGGGGGGGGTGGTCAATTTTTATATATTGTTCTTGAATTTTAAAATTTCAACTTAATCGGTCCAGTAGATTCGGTGCAAATTGGCTGTGACAGACAGACAGACACACGAGTGAACCTATAAGGGTTAGTTTTTTCATTCGGACGTACTGAACCCTAAAAATATATATATATAAACTAAATTAAATTTTGAAATGAAATTCACTTAGAAGAATACTTGAAAAACGTCCACATGTAAAGAAAATTTCTTTTTAAGTGAAAAGAAAGTGTTTCGATCACAGCAAGTCATCTTGATCTGCCGATCAACTATATATATATAAAATAAAATCAGATGCAACAAACACTACAATTAGAAAATTTTGAGAAGAAATAGTTTGAAATTTATTGTATTCTCGATAGAACGGAAAAATGGTTTAAAAAAAGTACTTTTTCAAGATCGGTAGTGAGAAAGAAACTATTAATATTGCACTATAGACTGCTTAGACGGTCAGAAGCAATCATAACTCCTTTTTAACTAACTAACTATAACTAAATTGGATTGCATTTATTTTTATGTCCCAATCGTCCCTCCTTTCAATATAACGCGCACAGATTGATGTTCTACAATAAAATACAACCCCTCCACCTCGTCCCTAAAGGCGATCCTGACGGAAAGCTTTGAAACCACTTAGTGATATACGCACTCCTGACCAGGGTTTTGTATGTGAACTCGGTCTCGCAAATATGTAAGTTATCGAATTCTAAAGTACCTAACGAATACGAATCTTTTCCCTTTGGACATTGAGAGCTTACATCCATCTGTATGAGCAGAAAAATATTTCAAAACAACAGAAGTGTTCTCCTGGTCACCCTTTGGTCAGGCATCATTCTCCAACAGCAAGAAAAGAGCCCCGTTCATCGAAAGTCTTCGATCACGCTTGCCCAACACCAAACGCATACCGATATCTTGTCTAGTTCTCAAGATATCAATCCTTTCATCTTTCAACTGAATTATTGAACACCCCCTCTTCATTCAACAATTATATTTTATTACAGTATCATGTAGGGGTCATCTTCTCCTTTCGTATGATACTAATTCCAGAGATATCCAGAATTAAAAATACAAATTGTTTAAATATCAGAGTATTCCAAATAACGAATTAATTAAATACATTAGTATTTTAAATATGGTAGTATTTGAGTTAACACAGTATTTAAATACTTCAATACTTTAAATACTTTGGTATTCAACTATTTCGACGGCAAGATGTATTTGAAGAGCGAAGCATTTAAAGTATTGAGTAATTTAAATAGATTTAAAAGAAATACAACTTGGTATTTGGAATTTCCAGTTCTTTTGGTAATTGTGCACAGCTCTGATCAATAAGTATTATGATATTGTAATCCAACCTTCTAACAGAATAGATATCAAGAAGAACCTTCGTCCAAAAGAAATTTTTCTTTATGGTATTTTGAGCAGTAAAAAATGAAGTCCAATTTGAATTGTTAATCGTAGGTTAAACCTTCGCGGTAGAGGTTTTCATTAAGATTCAGCAAAGTATCCAAGGTAGACATAGAAAATAGAAACTCATCAAGTGCTAGACACTTTTGGTAAATCTTAATAAGTCATTCGTCCAAAAAGAACTTGGAAGTTTTTTACTCTTTTTTAGGGAGCTATTAAAGATTTTGAAGATATTAGATATGAAAGTGGCTTTTTTACATCATGATAATGCGTTACCACACTTCTAAGCCTTAAAATTGCAAAAGAATCAAAAAAATAATTATAAATACGTAAATTCCATTGGAATCACATTTTGTATAAAATTTAATAGAGCTGGCGTTATTATGGGGGCAATGTTTGCACAAATAATCAACAATGTGTATTAATAGAAAAGTAGTTAATTACCTAAATAAAATGTGTCCACTCCCAAAAAGCTCCAACAAATTTTCGAGAATACCCTTATAACGAAATATTTACGACTTGGCCCGTACAATAAATCACGGTAATATTCCAGAAATCGTAAAATCCAAAATATTTTTGTGAGTGATGTGTTTTCTGTCGACAATAAATTAATTCGACGAAATTTTTAAAATAGTCGATTATGACATGTCTGTAGAATTTTCTTGCTCAGCGTTTACAGCGTTTCATGGAGATTTCTGAGATTTATCATCATCAGCCGGCAAGCAAGAGTGAGTAATTTTGTATGAATAAAACTTGGTGTTTTCGGAAAAGATGTTAGCGTAGAATTTGATCGCTATTTATATCTTCATTTGAAGCAGACTCGGAACAGTATACAACTCCCCACACGTTTGCGTCGATCTGGTAAACAAATTTCAAAGTTCCAACCCGTTTGGCGAGCGTTTCACGTCCAAAAGTCCACTTCATCGCGAATTTCAACCCAGATCTGTCCTTAATTTTTGAATTATGGGAAAAATTCATGAGTGCTGACTATACAAGAATGCTATATTTTGTTCGTGCATGTCAACCTTGAGATAAAACAAATTAATAAAGTTTTATCGAGTGAAAATGGTTCTCTACGCCTGCTTATCTCGTCCAAGGTAATTGTTTTGACCGCGGAGATGAATCCACTTCTGTTTAGGTCACAGTCTGGGATTTTCAGAAATTCTACAAACCATCGCCGTGACGTGGACATTCTAATGCTACTCCGTGACTTTTCTGCACAATATACATAATTTCAAGTCGTCGCGACGCGCTGTCCCGAAC
Source organism: Dasypogon diadema (assembly GCA_006980735.1). Classification (NCBI taxonomy): domain Eukaryota; kingdom Metazoa; phylum Arthropoda; class Insecta; order Diptera; family Asilidae; genus Dasypogon; species Dasypogon diadema. The sequence goes on from QYTT01085719.1 coordinate 10,877, forward strand.
CGCAAAGTGAAAGCGCCCGGCTATTCTTTCATTTTATTGGTCATGCCCCTAGGGCAATTTATGCAATTTTGAATTGTCGCCAAAGCGCAATCTTCGAGTAAATCAAAGATGCGAGGAGGACTTTCTTAGGGAGAGTAGATGAGCTCAGATGCTTTTAACTATCACTTTCTAGTCTCTAGTGGTCATTAAAATGATCTAATTGACTTTAATCGCCGATTATAATTTGCTGTTGAGAAATAAACGTCTGGGCGAAGACACTCGCGCGTTTGATTTATGTGGAAAACGGCATTAATGCAACTGTGAAACTGCTCATAAAACCACTTTGTAGTTAATTTCAGGCTAGAATTTATGGTATTCGTGGAATAAAATTATATTGATATGCACTTAGTTGACAATTAGAAGTATTTATTGATCCACTTGAGAGTTTTTTCGCGTGCAGATCAAAAGCATGCGGAAATGTTGATTGTACACGCGAACACGCTTTAGCACAAGTCGGTTCCAGTCCTTACAAATAATTTGCAAGTAATAACACGGAACTACTAAAGTTGCAGTTTGAAAATGCAAAAGTGATTTTCAGCTATTCCTTTCCAGGATAATCTTACTGTATATTTTTTTTGCGGTCGGACATGTTGGAGAGGAGAGCAGTACGATATCCCGAAATATTTTTAAAAACCGAAAGACAAATGCCCGAATTACAAAAAACCGAATTATGTTTAAAAATTAATCCTAAGCTAAAAACCTTAAACAAAGCGAAAAGCTTAATTTTATCTTCTTCTAGCCCAGAAGACACACTTCTTAGCGAGAAACACTTACCTATCTTCGCATTCATTAGAAATGTACTGAAATTAGGGTCCCACACCGGTATGCAAAATTCTTATTAAACTTAATTATCCTGGTTAATATTATAAATTGCGTTAGGAAAATGTTACTTAATTATTCTAGTCAGTATTACAAAATACACAAAAAAATTAATTGACAGAGTAGAATCGAGTTTTTAGTACATTCTTGAAGACCGTAAAACATATGCGGTTAATGGGTTCATGATTTTCATAGTTAGTTCTCGAGAAGAAGTTAACATGCACTAGAGGGAGATCTCTCAAATTGTAACCATTAACTCTAGGAGAGGAGATCTTTCCTGCCGGAATAATAAATAAAACAAAAACATATTTATCAGTGAAAATGGTTTTATTGTTTTTCAGAATATTCTCCGCGTTGATTGATACAATTTTGCGTACGTTTGTATCAATTTTCATAGCAGTTTTTCAATTCCGATTGAGGTGTCTCCAAAATGTGCATTTTGAACGCATCAACCGCTTCTCCTGGCATCGAAAATCGTTAACTGCGCAGTTTATTCTTCACATATGGGAACAAAAAGTAGTCATTGGGTGTCAAATCAAGCCTGTACGACGGATGACCCATCAATTCCACGGTTTTACCGGTCAAATATTGAGTTGTTTGGGCCGATGTATGAGAACTTACATTCTCATGGTGAAGAATGATTCGGTGTCCCTGATTATTTTTTTATGTTTTCAAAGAATTTTGGCAAACAAAAGTTGTGTATCATTCAGAATTGATCGTTCTAGGATCCTCTAGTGGCACTGTAGCTACATGTCCATTTATCCCCAAAAAACAGAGGACCATTTGCTTCGAAGTTTTTCTTGCGCGAACAACTTTTATTGGGGTTGGCTCACCTTGAAAGACCCACACAGTCGACTGCTATTTACTTTCGGGCTCTTACGCATAGATCCAAGATTCGTCACCTGTGTAGATGTTTTACAGGGCTTTGACGCATCACGATTGTACTTTTCGAACCCTTTTTTGAGCGATAAATTTTCATGTAAAATCTTGTGTATGTTTGTCATACTAACGCCCAAGGTTGCCTCAATTTCACTCTATATCATATGACGATCGTACATTATTAGTTCGCATACAGCATCGAGGTTTTCTGGTACAACAATCGATTTTGGATGACCAATAAATTCATCCGTGAACAAACGAAAATACAATTTTTTTCTTGAATGAGCCAAGGATTTACCCCTTAAAGGATTAGCATCTCAAAGCGAGGCACCCTGTATATATAACTATTAACCGCGTTAAACAGAATGGGTTGGAAAATCGCTTAACAGAAAATAAACCGCGCAAAAAAAACTGCGTAAGAGCAAGGAATAGCGTAAAAAATCGCGTAAAAAAGGGTGGAGAAGGTTTGATGTACAGGTATCACGAGCAGGAATTAATCTGCAGAAAGCGCAGGTATTTCATTGTCTTCTATGCAATAGCATAGATATGGTCCGGTCAACTAAGATTATTGGATATCTGAACTCTTAGGATGTTCGAGTTGAGAAAGTTTGAAATGCTCACGCCGTTGACAAAAAGCAGTCGTGAAGGATATGGGGTTCGTTTGGGAGAGATCAGCTGGCTTTAGGATTTGAATGTGTTAAGTTCGACACGGTTTCATGCGAGAATTTTTGTATCGTCATTAATTAACCCGATGCTCCATTTTTATTAGTGGTATTACCACTACCCTTAAAGGATTAGTATCTCAACAGGGTGGCCCAGTTATAATCACAACGAGGGCGGTCAATGATAGGTTTCCATGAAGCAAACAAAAATTGTATGGGACAAGCTACGAATTTTCAAAGTTAAAATTTTGGAATTGTTTTCCCCTTTTTTCTCATAAATGCGCAAATTTCTGAAAAAGGAGTTTTATTTAATCTAAAGTTTTCTTACGTAAAAAAACACTTGCAGTCCACTATATACTTTCTCGTTTTGACATCATCCCAACATTTGATAAGATTATTCAGGAAAACTCCGTGGTCGAGTGCCTTGTATGAATTTGGCACAATACTACCATTCAAAAGTATTGATGATACATCGGGCTCGATTAATCCATTAATGTAAAAAGATATACATTGTGACTCTCCCGGATTTAAATTTAGATGGTTGGATGGTTACGCCTTCTCTATTCGAAACTGTAGGAAGTTTCAGTGAAGCAGCCTCAATTATGCGATCCAATTTCTGACAATGAAGGTTTATAGTAAATGTCTGTCCAGGTTTTAACAATTCAAAGTTCATTAATAACAATGAACTGCAGATGGAAACTCACTGCCTTTTTTGTGTATCTGTCATAAACATATTTCGCCACTTTGTTCAATTTGTTTTTTAATGTTCTTGAGTTTTTGATCAAGAAGCTACAATGCTGTTAGTAATCTCTTCAATCGATTTCCCTAGATGTTCTTTGATAACACCTCTCAAAACATCGTGAATAATAATAATAGATCTTGGTTTATCTTTTAAACTAAAAGTACTCTCGTGGAATCTTGTAAACCACTTCTGATATGTCCTTACTTTAATAGCTCCTTGATAAACACTGTTAATATTTCTTACTGCATCTATTACCTTTGATCTACGGTGAAACTCTAGTAACATGCAATGACGTATGGCTTCTTCACTTGGTACGAAGACTACCATTTTCTACCTTGATCTTGATGAAAATTAATATATGTATCCTGTAAAGAAATATTATTTGTTAATCTACAATCACAATTAAGTTTCATTTAATTAATGTATTAATATTATAATTGCGCTAGTTAGAGGGTAAAAAAACGAAGACTTCCCGGTACTCCCAATATGATATTTTTTCATGAAGTTACATCTACTTTCCATTACCAAAGTGTGTTAAGGGGCTAGCGAATCACCCCACATTTTAAACACCCTGTATAATCCTGGGAATAGTGAATAGATCAACACTTTACTTAATTTCATATTTTGCATAGGCGTAGTTAATATTTCGGAAAATAGTACTGGTCATAACAAAGATAACACAGTTTAACACATTCTTGACTATTAGATATTACGAGGCACATTCTATAGGCCTGTTATTTCTGCACAATGCATATGCATAAGTAATAGGTATCTACCTGGGAATGTTTTTCGTCGAAAATCGCTTATATATTCTTCATGTGAACATGATATTCATCCATTAATATTTTATTTTTGCCACACTAAAAAGACCATACAAAATTCAATGATTCCCAAGTTCACGTTAATGCAAGAATGCCATCCAACCCTATCGCCGAATACAATTTCACTATAGCCGTAAGATTTTTCCCCATTATCCCTTTAGCGAAAAATCTGAATAAGTAAAAGGGAAAACCATGTCATCTGACAATATCTGTAAATCTGATCTCATCTATATGGTGGATAACATATAAATGTCAGATTGATGCTACATATGAATTCACTTTGTTATAATCTCCCTTCAGCTTTCTCATCTCATGTGTCACAGAAAATGCCCCAGGATGTGAAATTCGCACTGCTTTAAGTCATTTCTGTTTTCTGCGTGGCATGGAAAAATTTTTGAAATTTGTCTATGAATTTTTTATTGTATGAAAAAGGAAAGAAGGGAAGCGTGAATAACTAATAATCCGGCACATTACTGTCTTGGCATAATTCACTTTTTGTATAAAAATTTCAATAACCCTTCCTTCCGTTGAATTATGTGCGAACAACTGTTGTCTTGACTTGTAATTCATACCTAAAACAGAATTTGTAAATAAGTTCAAGGCCATACCATGCGGGGGTGGAGGCCTGCCCCCCCCTCCTCTCCCTATCTATTCCAAATTTATTTCAAGAAACTCGCATAAATGGAAGGGCAAAATAAAAAACTAAAGTGGAGGGACCTTCAAAAGTATAGATGCGTTGAAATTTTTGTATTGGGCAGTGTAGTCATGTGTAGAAGGAGAGATGAGGAACCTTTGAGCGTAAAACTAAAATAGACAGGTACATAATTAAGGAAAATTTGATCACTTTCTGCAAAGCCCTCTAAACTTCAAGCCAGGCACAAGTAGAAGAGCAAAAAAATTGAACTCTTTTTTAATGAATGTTTTAAGATAGGTAAAATTGTGCTATCTTGAAGCGTTCATAAAAAATAGTATATATGTTAGTGCTCAAGGCCAATTGATGGTAGTTTCAATGGTTTCGGCGGGAGTATTTACAATTCAACTTAAACGGCAACGTCAAAATAAAATTTAGCTTGTTTTTTTTTTAATTTCAGTGTCGCAGTCTTGATTCGTGGTGTCGCAAACGTTAACACAGTGAAAGTGCGTCATGCTATTCTAAAGAGTCGAAAAATATCATAAAATTAGCTTTGTTTTGGGTTTGTAAATTATCTGACATCG
>QYTT01085731.1:0-20532 GCA_006980735.1 Dasypogon diadema
GTTTTTTACTAGTATGTTTTATTATTCTTAGTCGTATTTTTTTGGCCGATCATTCTATTTTAATATGTCAAAACTATTTACAATTACCAGCCGAAGTTTTCTGAAATAGACTTTTTGCTCATGCCGCCGTAAGCCTTCCTTTCATATTTTTGTGAGTAGCTTCGATTATGTGGAAATAGAGACGTTCAGAGCCTAAACGCTTTCCGAGAATTACTTTTGGGAGAATTTCACCCTGCTTTAATCTAATTATTTTGCAGGTTTTGGTCTCTAGTTTAGTTTCTAATCTTAAGCGATTAATATAGTCTTACTTTTTTCGATCTATACTTAATTCAAAAGTATTCGGATGGGTTTTTTGACTCTTAGAACCATTCCCCTCATTGAGGAGAAAGAAAGTGACCAACCTATCCTGAAGATTATGATTATGATTATGATAGTTGTGGGTTTTGTTTCAGTAGTGATTCCACCAACGATCTCATCTGATATGACATGACGGCAAAAATTTCTTAGTTCGACGCAGCTGCGGCTCATTTGATATTATTGTCCAAAAAAAGAAAGAAAAATTATTTCCAACAACCTTTAAGAGTATATTTTTTGTGTATGTAATTTGCATTGCATTACTCTCAAAATTATAGTTGATTGAATCTGTGTGCTCATGGAGAGAAAACTTTTGAGGGTTTTTATATATATCGAATTATCATTTAAACATTTGCTTCCTCCTATAACTTTCATACAATTTATTTCACAAATTCTTTCTTTTAGATTGGTTTTTCGGTTGGTTTAATCCTACACCCAAAGTGAATCAACAAGTAACCACAACATCTACTACGTCGGTCCCTATATTAACTATTTCCGATCCAATGAAAAATCCTCAGAAATGGATAGGAATTTTAGCTCAACACATTGTGAACTCAACTGCAAAACCATCTTCCGATTCGAATACATTCACCGACATTCCACAGAAAATTACGTATGACAAATATCAAATTTGGCGTTTAAAACCTAATGGAGAGGAACAGGTGCAAATTCTCGAGGACTATAAGAACAGCAAAGAAGGGAATAAGCTGCAGTGGCTACAAGGTCCAAGTTTAAGGTATAATATCATAAAATATATAAAACTTATCTATAATGTTATCAAACTTAAGAGGACTTACCGATGTGCTGATTCCACCGAAGCTTCTTTATGATTTTCAAGGAACTTTAAATTTTGAAGGCATCGACTACGAAGTCCTGTTATTCGATCTTGGTAAAGCTATTCTGTATGAAGAGACCAAAGAAAAATTTTACGATTCATCGAAACTTAATCATACAATGACCTGGAGAAGGTATTATAGCTATAATGAGATCTTAAAAGTCCTGGAATCAATTCGGATGGAAAACCCGGCCTTTGTTGATATTATTCACATTGGACGATCATATGAAGGTCGACCGCTTGTCTTAGTGAAAATAAGTTTAGAGAAGGGTAGGTCTTCTAAAAATGGGAAGAAGAAGATTAATAACAAAAGGAAAACCAAAAATCCTGGAATATTTATCGAAGCAGGAAGTCATGGCCGAGAATGGATTGGACCAGCAGTGGCTACATGGATAATTAACGAAATTGCAAAAGTAATGAATAACAATGGTAAACTTAATAAAATTAATAATAATTTTTTATATACTTTACCTTTTACACTTTTTGCACATAGGAACTAATTCTGATGAAGAATCCATTAAGAAAGCGACTTGGTATATACTTCCGGTATTAAATCCAGATGGATATGAGTATAGTCGTGAGTTTGATCGAATGTGGCGTAAATCCAGATCAAAACATAGTTCAAATGTTGGCGGCATTTTTGATGCAGCAATGACTTGGTTCAAGCCTCCCCAGCCAAAGAAAATGTGTTATGGGGTTGACTTGGACCGGAATTGGGAGTATCAATGGTCACGACAAGGAAGTTCTAAATCTCCGTGTAATGAATTTTTCGCAGGACCGAGTGCATTTTCTGAACCAGAAACTAAAATAGTTTCCAGATTTCTAATGGAGCATCGAAAACGAATAAAGGTTCTTTTCTGTAATTGACTAAAATGAGATTTTTAGTAATTACATTTTTAGTTGTTCACATCGCTTCATTCCTACGGACAAGTAATTTCTTATCCAACAAAAATAAATTCCTCTTATGCTTCTCAAAAGCTAGATGATTTGATAGACGTTGCAATGGTGGGAATTGACGGGTTAAGGAAATCCGGAAGCAGCATACGATATAAAATTGATTCCAATAATGAAATGTTACCGCCAAAATCAGGTAATCTTATTTTTTGTTAGTCGGCACTGTAATAACTTAAAAAAAACCTTTTAGGTTCATCTGATCACTTTGCTATGTTCGAAGCTGGAATTCCCTTTAGCTATACGATTCATCTGGGTGATAATGGTGTAGATGGATTCCTGCTCCCTGGGTCACATATTGAATCAGTAGCAAAAGATGCTTTTGAAATAATTAAAGCTATGGTTGAATACATTTAGATAATTTAATATAAACATTATTATCAATGATTTATTATTTTTAAAATAAATTATTATGTATTATACTTCAATGTTACTCTCAAACCTCTCCAAATATTTTATAAGCCATTTTTCAAACTCTTTAAAGAAACTATCAACATCTCCAACATAATTATCTGAAACTAAAATTGGGGGTGGATAAATACCTGGCCCTAGAATATTTTGCATAAAATTTTCTGCCATGTAAACAGCTGCAATGACATCAACAGGAAGTACTTCGTGTCGACATGCCAGTTTGGCGAAGGATTCAGACATTTGACTGAGCACTGTGAATGCTCTCCGGGGCAAACAATCTGGAAAAATTTACGCTTAATTAAAATGAAAGTAAACATTTGTAACATTGTAAGTGAATACAAATTGTAAAATCATACTAAATAATTCAGAAGCTTACAATAACTTCCTTCCTCCCGTTAAAAATTCGCATGTATATAGTTTTTATGGATTTTATCATGTTACTTTTTATTAAGTATCTTAAAACCAATACAGAGTACGTAAAAAAAAAGATTCTCCAAAGATGTGATAAGTAAATTCAAAAGTATACTCCAAAGATAATATTTTACAATGTTTTTATAACATAATTATCTACAGATAAGCTATTCACGTTTTAATTCTTAGGCATGTGCCAAAAGTTTGGCTAAGCTTACCTGGTCTATCTATGCGAGTACTTATAAAGTAACTGCGGAGCAGGGTTGAAGCTTCCTTGGTGAAGTCTACTTTTCTTTTGGAAATTACCGCCAGATAATTTTTCATGTCGTCAAAAGATATGGACAACTCATCCTCTGGTGAAATAATTTTTCCCACACAAGATTGCTCCAATAAAAAGTCGATTAGAGAATCATTGGGCGATTCTTCTATTACCAATGGAATACCAAATATTCTAAAATTATATATTTACTATAAAACGGTTAAGTGATATATTTGTGGATTTTTTACTCTAGAAGCGAATTAAATGTGCTAAATTCACTTTTGTTGTTCTTGTAAAAATTACTATAACACCAAATTGCGCACTGAATTGGATAACATAAAGTCGTTTTATCCACCAGAGTACTTCCACGTTCAAGTTCTTTTAATATTCTATTAGCATGAGAAGATTTCAAGCGGGACCAATCGCCCAGATAACAAACACCACCTTTTGCTAAAATTATTGGGCCAGCTTCTATCATAATTTCGTTAACTAAAGAGCCACTATGAAAATCGTCAAGTGGAGTTATAAAACGCTGTGCAACGTTCCCAATATTGCTCATAAGCAGATTGGCTGATGAGGTATGTGAGCCAATACCAACTATAGAAAGTGGCATTTTATTTTCGTCTCCCTTGAAATATAAACAATATAGTTCAAAATATTATATAAAAAAATGAAGGTGAAGATTGTTCTGAGGAGTTGTCTTACAAGAATTGAAGATTTACTTGTGAGAATTAGAAAAACATTTACGTAACTTCCTGCTCTAGTACCAACATATAAATATAAAATTTCCCGGTTTCGGGGCTATAATCAAAGGGTGCTGTATTATACCATAGAGATTAAAACGAAATCTCGAAATCTGTGCAAGTATATGTGTATCTTACCTCAATAGAAGCTATACTTAAAAGCAGTCCCATTTTCAGGTTGACAAAGCAGTTCATAGGGACTAGGTCCTGGCACATTTGCGCACTAATAGCGTAAATAAATGAAAAATCTGAAAATTGTCCTCGCACTGCTTCATAAAGGCGAATTATAGAAAGCGGAATTAGGGATATATCCTTGGGAAAGTTAATCTTGATAGGCGTTTCTGTACTGATAGGGTTTATTGTCAAAAAATGCGATTGAGTTTCGTTTATACTTCTGAATTCACTTTTTCTCGTATTAAACGAAAAATCTATTTCTGTTGTATTATGAAATATTGAGGACGGACCTTCTGTCGCATACGTATTCTGTTGTTGCGTAGAAAATACATTTAAACTGAAATTTATGTCATATTTAGTATCATTTGTAAGATTTAAATAATCTGCTGGATTAGTCAAAATGTTGAAATTTGTGATATCTTGAACTTCAAGTGCTTTATCTCGAGTGTACAAATTAATCGGTGAAATTGCACTGCATTCAAAAATACCTGGAGTGCATACCACTTCAGTATCAAAGACATCTAAGTCTGGTTGAACATAGTCGGTGGCAGTAACACTCTCGAGACTAATTTCACTTTGAATTTCTTCCCTATATGACACCTTACTTTGTTGACTTCGCCTATCAAATAAAATTGGTCCATCAAGTCGTAAAATTTCATCCAATTCATCTTTTAAGACATCATTCCCATCCCATGTCTCACTCTGTTTTATGGTGTATGTTTGATTAACTTCCATGCTCGGAAATGTTTTCTATAACAGTTATATACCCCAAAAATTGTATACCTTTCTCCTAAAGTAAGATCGACTTCGCAGAGTTCGTCTGAAATAAAGCAGTTTTTAATTTGCTTAAACTACTGACTTGTTGTGCTATACCTTCTAACAAAACAATAATACTTCGAAAGATTTTGCCACTTATTTTTGGAGTTTGAACGCTATGAACAGGAAGTGCTTTCAACAAACGATAATCAGACATAACTCGTAATTTAGTGTACTCATTTAGTTCTCTTGAACAATTTTGGCATTCTGGAGCTAGAAGAAAATTTATAAGTACCATATTTTTCCAAAACTGGTCGTTTTAGTTACGTTTCAAAACTTCTTTAGTAATTACGTTGCCAGGACAACCATGAGAGCAGTACCATGTAGACTGAACTCTAAAAAATTTCAATTTGCATAACTTCACAAATTAAATAAAAATTAAAAAAGAAAAACATATAAAATAAAATGTGTATAAAGAATAATTTAAAAAGTCTTCGAAGCCTTCGAGGGCGCACATATAGCACATTTTGCAGAATGTGTCTTCCTTCTATTTGTGACTTTTATTAATGTGGAAAGCGGTGGCTCCGAGGCATCTACAACGGAGGTGCCAATAATCACTAAACCCGACTACTTTTTGGAGCATTTTAGATAACTATGTTACTTAAAATGTTTTTTTTTATTTTATACTTTTTAGTCTTTTGCGTAAATTCATTAAGAAAATGTATTACTTCTCAGTAGGAACTGATCTCCTAAAAAAACTTCTATTTAGGACGTAATTTACGGGTAATTAATGAAATATTTAATTTTAGGGGACCTGTTCCATGATCACTTGAAAATACTGTGTTGTCACCGAAATTTCGTTTTCACGTTAAGTCGCTTGAGTAAGATTTTGAAAGGGGGAGTCTCTATTCACATGCTCCCGCCCCTTCCTCACTTGCTTTGACCTGAATATATCATATTGTCATCGGAAATTGGCATGTATTCTGAGTTTCAGAGAAATTGGCCCAGTAGATGATCAAAAATTGATTTAGATTTTAAGAAAATTCCAACACACCTTCCTTTTAAGCCATGACTACGGTGTTTCTCTTAAGAAAGCATTTTTATTGTTGCTGGCTAATAATTTTCAACCTGTAACGACTGAATAAACTAAATCAAAACGAAGAGTTTCTAGAACATTCAAATTCACACTAGTACTAACTAATTCTCTAGTTTCTTTTCTTCTTTCTCATCTGAAAATATGTAAATTTTTTGTTGGCTATCTAATGCACTTGTCTTTATTATATCCATTTGTGATTTCTGAACAATCTGTAAAACAAAATCTCTAAAGACAGATTTCAAATATAATACTCACATATATTTTCCCTGAAGAGAGACTCCAGCTAGAATACAATTAAAAACTGATAAACCGTTTCTTAATAAATTTCTAGAAGGATCGAAAATAAATTTATCTCGTTCTGGTAAACCTTCTAAACGCAATTTAATATAAATTTGTTCAACACGTATTTTAATTGAAAGTTCCAAATCTTCTAATACAGAATTTATAATGCAGTGTGCAGTTTCTCTTGCAATTTGAGTAAAGTGTTCGGGCTCTTCAATGATAAGTGGCAACAAAGATGGCGAACGTTGCAAAATGTCGCTGAACTTCAGATGAAAAAATAAAATAATGGGTGACAAAATTTGTTCTGGATTTTGTTTTTGGTTTACAGTAAATTTTTTCACTTCCTCTTCAATAATTTTGAACAATTTTCCTTGTTTAAAGAAATCTTCTACTTTTTTATAAGTTGAAACTTTCATTAAATACGCTTGGTAATTGTTTTCACTTTCAAACCGATAGCAATTCATTTTAACTTGATACACCTCCATTTCGAGACTCGAAATTGAGTGAAGCAAATGAGTTGGAATGTGGAATGGAGTAAAATGATTAAGTGTAAAGTATTTTATTTTATTTTCTTGCATTCGGGCAAACATTTTGGCAATAATAAAAGTTCGACGACATATTACCTAATATTTATGGATTTTTTAACTACACGACTAAACTTTACACTATACAATTGCTTTAGGACTTTACTAGGCAGGTGATCTGTACGTTACCTGCGGTTGTGGTTGTGAGTGATGTGTTTACCAAGCCATCCAGATAAGTTTTGAGGAAATATCAATTTTTAATACTTTTGTGATAACAAAGTTATTTGGCTCATATCAATTTTCAATCGATTATTAAAAAAGCTGGAAAAGGAAATAGGTTATTTGTAGTTTTATATTAGTGGAAATATGAAAAGTACCTATATAACAGGTTTTAAATAACGAACCTGGATTATTTTCTCGACAGAAAGCTGCGAATCAACAAATGTGTTAAAAGTTACAAGTCCTTGTTCTTTTGGATTTCTCTAAGGTCTTCGACAGTACTTATCTGTAGATTCGACTAGGTTTCAGTTGCTCATATAAAATTGTTACATCCCTGTGTACTCCTCTTTTGAATAAATTAATACCTATACTGCTTGCTGAACTTGACCGCATAATCTGTAGAACTGTGTTTTTGTCAGTTCAGCTATTGTAGTGGACCCGATACTGGTATATATTTGACTTTTTCTTCATTTATTATTTAGAGTCTATGTTTTCCCAGTGCAACTATGCTACATTGACCTGGGAAATCAGGATCTCGACGATTTAATTTGAACGTTCTTACATTCGTTCGGCTACTCCCGAAGCAATTTTGAAAATCTTCTTGAGGATAGTATTTACGGGGCAATAGATGATTATTGATTATTTTTGAAACATTGCCGTTTGTATTTCTTGTTATTGATGAGTGGTCATTTGTTTTCGATGAGGGAAAGATACAAGTCCGCAGTTGCCATTCTTATTGAAGGTTGCTTTTGAGCAATAGCTGAGATGAGTGGGAAATAAGTTTCCTGGAAATATCAGTTAATTGTCGAGTAATTATCAGGTCTATTTGAAGTTCTCTTAGTTTCGGTTAGCAGCAATTATTGGAAATTAACTTAGCATATAATGCCACTCAACTCACTGTCCACAAAAATCCTAAAACTCATCTATGGAGAAAAAAAACACAAGCTTAAAATTTGTAATGTCATATATTTTTGTTTTCTTTTAATTTATACGTTTCAACCTTAAAGCTTAAAAAAGGTGTGACAGAAGGGGAATTAAAGAGAAAAATACCTAAAACGAATAAAATATAAAACAGACAAAATTAGGACAATATTTGTAATAATATATACTAAAAAGGATTGCATACGATCATCGCAAATTTCTAACTTCTCCTTCTCTAAGAAAGAAATAAAAACATATTACAACATTTTTACACGTGTGTATTTCTTTCATATCTCCTCTGAAGGGCTATTTTCTAAAAATATTAAATAATTAAAAAAATAACAACAAAACTATGCCTCTTAATCGTCTCTCTAATAATAATTCCACATTTAAAAAACAAAAAAATGTATTAAAACCTATAAAATTATATAAATTAGTCTGTACTTTTTGTAATATTATTACCTTTGCATTTTTTTTGTTTTATATTTAAGATCTAAATGAAATATGGTTTTTGACCTCGTTTTACCTCTGACGGAGTATTGTTCTCATTAAAACTTGCTACAGATGCTTTACGCTACCAGCTTCACCGTAATGTAATACAACTACTGGACTGACTGGTGGAAATCCTCAAGAAAGTTAAAATTTACTTTATCGAAAAACGTTTTGTGTTAATTTTATTTTGTACAATTTTACGATACATTTTAAATATCTAAATCAGAACTTGATATTCCGGGAATTATTATTTTTTTTCTCTTTCTTAAACATTGTTATTTTGACATTATGTGTTTATTTTAAATAAAACATCGAAATAAAAGAAAACCAGTGAAAAGGAAATATCTACTTCTGAGGTAAAAACAAAACGAAAGAGTGAAAAAAGGTGGCGGCTGCTTTTAATTGCTAAATTCAACAAAAATCCTACGCAATTAGAAAAGTATGCATAATTTTGTTTTGTTTTTAATTTTCCTGTTATTATTTAAAAATATATTTAGAAAATTGTTTTTGTTTTTCATTCCTTCTTTTATTTATTAATAATTAATATTATATATACTTTAATTTTTTTAATTATTTATAATTAGAATATTGGCTAAAGGTCATCCGACATAAACGAATTTTGGGATTTTAATTCTTCTAGTCGACGAATTTGTTGACGAAGATACATTATTCTAGAAAGATAAGTAAATATTTTGTGTAATTTGTAAATTGCCTTCCTAACACCAAAAATATGCTTCAACTCACTTTTGCTCCTGTAGTGTTGCTGTTATTTCAGTTATTCTAACTAAACTTCTAGCACACTTGAGTTCAGCTGAGACTTTAGTACATTGTAGATCACCATATATATGGGTTTCCTCTGAACACTTTTGCGCCTAACATGCAAGAAACATTGACACACAATTCAATTAGTTGCATATTTATACAATAAGAATAAAACATTTGTTTAAAATAAAACCAAATCATTATTGGCAATGCAAATTGTCGTTATAGACAGTTCCATTTTTATGGGAAGAGTTTTTCCTAAGCTAAGCTAGAATTACCTCAATCACTGGTACTCAAAAGTAAATTACTGCGCCCTTTGCTGTAATACGAGCCGATGAAAAATGGATCTATCTCGACAACCTGAAGATTGATTGATCCTAACCTACCAAACCAACAACATTGACCCCAAAGCGAAAGATTCACGTGGTTACAAAATTTTTCTCTCTATTTGGTGAGATATGAAATGTAACACTAACTGTTGAATGTTATCGACAACAACTGCAATGTTTCTATTGCTGCTGCTAGAAAAATCAAAATAGCCAACAGGCTCCTTCGAAACGTACAAATCCAGCTAACATTAATACTGACAACACTTTTTAGTGCTAGTTATACTCTAGGATACATACCCAAAGTGTAGAAAGGTGTGAAGGTGGTATTTATACCAAAAGGTTGCGGATGGCCCATTGCCCAACCCAATTAGCCTATCTACTCCTTTATGCTGAAAACTATGGAGAAAGTAATAGATCATCAACATTGGAAAGGGAGAACTTGCTGTGCAGTCACAACGATACGTCTATCAGACAGGAAAATCCACCATAACAGGTCTATACCACTTAATGGTTAAATTTGAAAAAAACAATGGTGAACAAAAAAATCACACTTTGCACCTTCTTACACATTAAGAGGGCTTTTGACCTTCTGTAGAGACCCCTGTGCGGGTAAGGAACACCGAAAGATAACACCTAATCTTTGACCCGAAACAGAGAGAAGAGATTTTCCATAAACTTCTTAAAGTTATCGTCTTTTTCCATATTTCCTTTTACATTCCTTGAGAGTTGCATCATAAAAAACAACATTTTGACTACGACTTAATTATGACGGACGTGAGCTTGTTGACCGATTATGAACACAAGAATAATTTATAACTGCTGATGTTTGTTCTCAACAAGACAAAAAGGTATTTGCATTTACAATTAAACACTTTTGATTGACCTGATACATCTAGCGACAATCTAGTTTTATAATTCGCAAAAGAAACTGATTTTATTACATTAAAATACTTCTCCAGTAACTACTAAATATTATATGACAAAATACCATTAATTTTGTGATTAATTAGATAATACCAAAGTCATGGGAATCCGCCGTTCAAGATTTATATACAAATGTCTAATTGCTTGCACATGAAAAGTAAACAAACCCAAGATATTAAAATCGAATGTGTTTCGATGAACTTTAACAGAACACTTTTCAAATTGTTGTTTTACCCACAAAAGTTTTCTACATTCATTCAATGGTCTTTTTTCTAATACACTGTCATTTGCAGTTGCATGATAGATTAATTCATGCAAAGTTAGTTTGTCCATAATACCATAAAAATATTCGTTGGTCATTTGTTGAGAAAGGAGGGAAGAAGCTAACGCTTAGAAATTGATAGAAGCAAGACTCAGCCATGTCTTTTTTTAAAATAAAAACTGATAGCCACACCATATTAAATGCTTCTCTAAAGCCTACAATTTAGCACGTAAGAGTAATATTTAAAATAGCAACCATTGAAATTGTAAGTTTACCTGTTTTTCTAATATTTCTGCAGGCCAGTTTGTAACATGTGTTATAAGATCAGCTCTAAAATACTTTGCTAATTTCGGTGACAAATCAGGACCTTGGGATCGTCCTGACTGTGCTGATGTTACACAGCTTTGTAAGCTACTAAGGGAAGCTGACGTTCCTTCTACTACTAAAACAGATTTGTTAAAAACATATTTGAAGATGGCTTCAGTTAACTTACCTTTCCTTGGTTCACTACTTCCGCTTAAATCTAATTCTTGTGTAGGTGTTGGGGGACCCTCACCACTGATACTCCCTGAACTGCCTAAGCTTGATCCTGGACCACTAGTGGTTCCACTTTCAACAGTCTTTAGCCCAAATGGAGTGTTACAGCTATATGTGCTTACGACATTTGTTCCACTAACAACATTTTTGCTGTGATTAAGCGGTGACATCGCATGCATGTGGGTAAGATTATAGAGTGGCGAGTTTAGAGGATTTTCTCTACAATAAAAAATGGATACTGTCATAAAAACAAATATTTTTACAGTTTTACTAACACGAACCTCAGATTCGACACTCCGCTACCAGAATGATTCGAATCGGAATTGTGGGTACCAACCACTGCCACTGTAGACGTCTGTTCAGATCCGCTGATGTTGCTTGAGCCTATTGAACTTAAAACGCCATGATGTGGTTGCGACTGTTGTCTCATCAATGCGGTGTTAATTGTTTGAAGTGCTTTTTGGGGATTGATTTCATTCTGTTCTATTTGTTTACTTCCAGTAATTTGAGATAAAATTTTTGGTAAATTTGCTAGAGAAACTGGTGGCGGACCTGGTGCATTCGAGTTCAAATGATGATCTGAAACACATGGTGTTCCAGCGGCTTGCACATTTTGTTGTTGCGATTGAGAATGATGAACTACATGATTCCCCGATGATGATGGTGTACCTACACTAGATTGTGAAGGGGATGAGACCGGCAAAGTTGTTTGAATAACGCTATCAAGTTTACGATGACAATTACTAGTTCCCTGAACTGAGGACAAACAAGTTGATGTTGCTGTTGATTGAACCATTCCAGGAACTCCACTAGCAGGTGCGGAAAAATGCATTTGAGAGTTTGTTGGTGTTGAAGGATGTGAAGCCAGCCTTGGCAAAGCATTTGCCAATAAAACTGGACCAGTTGCTGTCGTTGAAGACGATACTGTTGGAACACCTGACGATTGTTGAACCTCATTTGCTTGAGCTGTGGGTGTACTTGATAGTGAATAGCTCGCTTCTGATGTTGGAGTTGAATCTCCTGGACTTATATCCATGTCTGCATTCTCTGCAAGTTTTCCATGAATACGATATCTGTTAACAAATGAATTTTCCTACCATCATGACGTCTTCGATGAGTTGGAGGACCACTTTCAGCTTCATAGGGCCATCTTAACCGTGAACTACTCCGTGTACTGGAATGTTTTGCATAGGTCGATGCTAAATAGGGATATTAATTAGAAATGTTTTTAAATCAATGTGATCCTATCCTACTCACAAGATCTAGAAAATCGATCTTCACGATCCCTCTCACGTTCCTTTTCTCTATATTCTCTATGCTGATCTTTAGCTAGGGTTCTTTAGATTTATTTTTTATAGTATTAGCTTTTTTCCTCCAATTATTTTAAAATAAACATTTACCTTTCTTTTTCTATCCATTCCTTTGGCTTTTCCCATTGCGATACTTCTGTCTTGCAATTGTAGTAATACATTTTTCCTGAAAGATTACATACAAAGAAATGAGCTTACGTGAATTCTATACGATATTTATCATATGTATAAATAAATTCAGGTAGTACTAACAGGAAAGCTTAATATTTGCGAGAAATTGTATCTGATATTTCTGTTTTGTTTGAAACATAGAAGATTCAGTTAATGCAGTTAAGATTGCTAAATAAGAGAATAATAATTATTAAGTTCAAGGGAAAATTAAGGCAAAAGGCAGGCCTATGGGGCATCTCTGAATTATCTTGGCAAAGGTCAGACCTTAAGCTGTTCAATGTGATACACATCGAAAATGAATGCAAGTAGTAACTATTGATTTGGATGAATGAATGAAAATTATACAAAAAAGAAATGTTATTTTCTGTTCATTGAATTAAGATCAACGCATCGTTAAATGTCGTCTTCGAACTCAACTGGAAATTTGAAAAATTGAAATGCATAAAACGAAAAATTGAAACATTTTTCCTAGTGGTTTTAGGACGTTAATTGATGCAACCAATGTTTAAATGTGTCTATTGCAATTTTCTAAAAGATTTCATTGTAATTATTGCTTTTTAGAAAATTTCGACAAGCTAGGCATAAGTATGCAAATATCATTACGTTCTGTGACTTTGCAAATGTTTAATCCTTTCATGCTATTCGACGCGGAATGGAAAAAGTTCCGAATTCCTTGCTTTTTTATTGCTTTACAACAACAAATAGAAGGGTTTCGGAACTTTTACCTTTCCGAACTCATATGAAGATAAGGCTGATTAAGCTTCACATGAACGTTAGACATTCACTCTTGTACGAAGGGATAGAAAAACTGAGATATTCCACAAAGCCCCGATATGAGCCGTTTATTTTGAAAGTGGCCCAAATCAAATTTCTCAATTTTGGTAAAAATCGAAGTATAAGTGTAATTTAAGTCCTTTAGAATTAATTTTTCCTTAGGGTGGACTTAGGCCACTTTCAAAATTAGCATGTGAAAGAGGAGTCACTTTTTTTTTTTTTTAAAGCGGAAGTAATGAATTTATTTGTTTGCGTTCAAAAGTAGCATGTTTTTCTTGGCCCGGCTAAATTTTCTAACAAAACCCTCTAAACTATAAGCGATGAACTGGCTTTGAGCAAGAACATTGAACACTTTTTTTTATGAACGCTTTAAGATAGGAGAAGGCAGTCCTCCTATAATTCGTCGGACCACTTTATGCTGTCTTTAAGCATTCCTAAAAAAAACAAGTTTAATGTTCGTTGTTCGAGGCCAGTTCATTGCTTGTAGTTTAAAAGGGGGTTTTGACTCTGACATAATAAAATGAATAATGTAGTTTCGAATTTCCACGAGGCAGAGACAAATTTGGAGACAAATTACGTACTACTATCCCTGAACAAAAAACAAGTATGTAGAAGCAAAGCACCCATTGAAATACAGGCGCTATATTCCCAAACTCGACCCGATTTAATCCACAATTGAGCTTATATCAGAATAAGCAGGAGATTCTAATTGGAATTGTAACACCGATTCAGCTGTACATCGTTCAAGTCGAGCTGAATTTCGGAATATGACACTAGTTAGCTCTATTTGATTACTGTCTCAAAAAGAAGAAGAAAAATGATATCTCTTGATGGCAGCTTCTCAGGGTTAAATTTGAAAAGCACTGAATTTCATTTCATCTTTCGTGCATCTCTTTACTGAATGCAGTTGTCGGAAGTAATTTTAAATTCTACAAAGATGCTTACCTGAAGAACTGACATGTTCACTCCAATCACCAATCCTAGTCACTCTTTCACCTCTATCGCTACGATCCCGATCTCTGTCGCGATCCCGATCACTTCTGTCTCTATCACGATCCCGATCCCGTTCTCTTTCACGGTCGCGATCACGATCACTTCGATCACGTTTGCTGTCTCTTAAATCACGATCGCGGTCTCTGTCCCGATCATCTGAACCAGATCGTTTATCACTACTACTAGTTGTACATAGCTTTGAAGATCGCCTATCAATCCTGTCGTGGTTGGTGCGATGTTCTGAATCCCGTTCACTGCCCCGACCCCGATCCCGCTTATCTGTAATTGCAATGGGATTTTACTAGGATTAACCTGTCGAACTATGTTTTTACCTGAATATTTGTCTTTCTTGTAGACATCCCTATCGCGTTCCCGCATCTTTTGTAGATAACTAAATCTATCACGATCCCGATCCCTGTCGCGTATATCGTGCCTAGGAGATGATTCCAAATCGGGTGAATTGGAACGATACGAACTGCTGCCGTTATTTAGTGAAGTGCCACCACCAGCTGATGGAGAATTGTCCCGGTCACGGCCATAGTTTGATGATCTGCCAGAGGTGTCCCGTTCATAGTCCCTCTTAGAACTGTACTTAGAGCTCTGTATGCAAATAAATCGTAAACATTGATTACTCGTTACAGTTTTTCCTGCGGAGATTAGTGAAATAAAGTTTTTCTGGCGAAACTCTTTGCTGTAGCACGAGATTACTATGCCCAATTGCGCAAATAGCAAGAAATTGAGGGCAGCGGAGAAGGTTAAGTCATGCTTATTCAAATGCAAAATCGCCCGAAATTTTTCGGAAAAAACCGCAGCAAAACAAAGCCCCCTGTCCATTCGCACTTTAAATTCATTAATAACCGGAAGGGACGGCAATAAGCCCCGAGCAAAGTGAAAAATGCCCTTATGTGACAGATCGATAACAAATCATGGACGTATGAAAATTTCTGTAATTCATCTCGGGCAAATTCTCGCGGACCGCAAAAGACTACTATTTACCAGCCAGAATCTATTCGCAAACGTTCTTGCATAACTTCTTAGGGCAAATAACTAGTTTTCTATTGAATTATTGCTACAAATTACCTGATAAGGATGGGCCTGGTGCTTTTCAAAGTACCTGAAACGATGCAAAGGAGAGAGAGGAAATATTGAAAAATGTTCCAACAAACCAAAATCAAAAGTATTTTACAATTTACCCATCGCTCATACGCTGCGGTTTTCTAGCATGCATTACCATCAATGCAATTTAGATAAAATTTTTATTTAGATCTAGAAAATTGTGAAAATTTTTGTTTCTCGTACGAGTTGGAATTTTCTCCTCTATCAATCTTCTTTTTTTAGTCATGAATTGAACATTTAAATTAGTCGTACTTATGTGAATTACTTTAGTTGGTTAAACAAACTTATTTATTAACACGATGTGCTGGCTTTTTTTATTATATTAATCCGTTTAAATAGAATTATCAAATTAGAGAAAAGAATTTATAAATCAGTCAAACTTTGTTCCTACACAGCAGACGCCGCCATGTCACATTCGGTTTGGATTCTCTCATTAATCGTAGACAAAATTTGTGGTGAAGAGAGTAAAATAGCAATGGTGGAAATTATGGTGGAAATTTGTTGGTAGAATTAGTTTTTGGTTTTATCGCTGGTCAATAGGTGGCGACGTTGTATTAATGGAATATGTTTAAATTAATTATCAACGAGTTATTTAATTAAAATTACGATTTGTTTAATCTAGAGTATTTTTAAGTTGCTTTCAAATTTTATAAAATGGAACTTGTTGTTTAACAACACGTTTTTCTTTTACTGACCACTGTTGACATTAGGTATGCATTTTTCGTGGAAAAATAGAAATATTAAGATGGGAGCCCTATTGAGAAAATCTAATATTCAATAAAAATAGGAAATAATACAAATTTGACCACCTTTATTAATTCATAGAGCTTGAATTTTTCTATAGAATATCCTATTTATCAATAGAGGGCACTGGAAGATAAGGTCTCTTCAAAATGTGTCTAATTTCATGGGTAATCCACTGTCAACTTTTTGCCGAGGTGTAAACAAACTTTCTTTGGAGGTTGTTCATTCATAATTTGTTATTTTCTCCTGAATCTTTACACAAAAAGGGACGTGTAATGCGTTCTATAGATGATGTATTGAAATTGTTTTCTAGCAATTATAATATGGATTACTGCGAAGACTTCGATATCATTAAAAGTGTACTGGATTATTGCAATGAAAATTTGAAGCAACTGAACAGAATTCAAATTCTGGGAGGTAATTTAATTATCTCTCATTTAAAAAAGAAATTATAACCATTGTATTCAATTAAAATAACGTCATCAACATAATTATAATTTCCCAGCAACAGAAATACAAGTAAACCGGAAAAAGTATTTTTTTAAGCTTTGCTTCACTGTGAACAGGTCTCTTTGATATTTCTCTTCCTTTCTTGATGCTACATATTCTAGTCCTTAAATAACTCACTTCTGCCCTTCTCTAGTCTTGGGATGAACATTTTTTCAATATTAAAAATTCGGTTAGCTCCCGTAATTTTAGCATTTTTTTTATTATATGGAGCCACAGTACCGCGTCGATAGTCCAACGGATAAATTGAGAATATTGACTAGAGCTTAAACCAGTCGAGGAACTGAAGATAACTTGGCATTAAAATGGGCACCAAAGTGATTCGGACATCAACACGCTAAAAGTAAAGGTCTTCACGATCAACGATCTCCTGAAACTCTATAATCTTCGTTACAATACTGTCAGCATACGGAAATTGGGAAATACTAAAAAGTGCTCAGTCCTTTTTAGTAAGACTTGGTGCTTGGTTACAAATACTTGAACTTACTTGACTTGCACTTAATTACTTTTTCGGTGGTACTTGCCCAGCTTTGCTTCGATTCTATAGAAAATATTCTATAATTTCCTAATTTAAATTATGTTAATATATGTGTAACAAATAAGGCACATTTATTTATAGAGTACGGATGTATTTATTTCACATTTTATTATGAAAATTTTATTTATATAAAGCTATTACCAACTTCTATCAATTATTCTCGTGTCTTTCAGATAATAAAAAGATTATCGAAGAAATTGTTAATCGAATTCGGTCCCATCTGACAGAGAAAAAATATTACGACAACGAAAACAAGCCTAACCAGGAATTTGATCAGGAATTCCGCAAGATAACATTTTTCCTCGTCCTAAATACCGACGCCACATTTAAGTATAATTTAAAGAGTGATCCCAAATTATGCCACCTACTAGATGTCATTCCGCAACTACCGAAATGTTTATTAATTTATTTAATTTGGGGCCTACATCTCGAGAAGTATTTCTACGAAATTCTGGCATACTCGCCTTGCTGGTTTTCCCTCCAATTCTGTGAGCCCGCAGTCGCCTCAATGAAGCACCTGGGTCCTTATGAGGTACTCGAAAAAGTCGAGCAGTTAGTTAAATCAATATTTATCAGCATTTGTCGTGCTGATTTACTCAATTTGGATGTTATTGATAAAAAGAGAATTTTCGAAAAATTCTGTGATTACGTTATGGAACTACTGAGGCAATTCTACACGCCGGACAGTGAAAAATTCTCCAATTGGACGAAGAAGAAATTCTACAAGTACTCAGGCTTCACGATACGACATCTGCTGGATATGATCTTGTTTTGCTTCGGTAACTATGAGAAATTCGTTAAGGTGGAAACTGATGAGAAATACAAAATTTACTCCATTTGCACTGAAATGTGTCCTATCAGCGGGGAGGAACGGAAGCAATATTCTGATTTAATTCGCGAGAATCAAACGAAAATTTTGGTGGCACTATTGAACTCGCTCGAGTACTGCGTTATGTTGGTCACTATAGACGTATTTATGTACTGGGTTGAAGTGGACCTAACTCCCGATTCAACTTTGCAAGCAGCCATCGGAGAAAGGGCCTACAAAGTTCTTGAACTCATGGCAAGCAACAAAGTCTTCAAACACCATGTCGGCCAGCAGTTGAAATACATTGCCATAGAGCCCAAATCGCTGGAGACGATCATAAAAGATGCTACCATAGGAGAGATATTAAACAAATTGGACAACTGCGAGGGAGAATATACTGAACGTAAAATGTGGTTCGACGAGCTAATTAGTCGGTCGTTGGCTCTGCTCAGCATGGAGTGCTTGGAAACTATTCGCGCAAATACCAAGCTAATAACCGTAGAGAATTTTCATCAAATGATGGATTACTTTAAGCTTCAATTGAACGTCCTGGATGAGATGATAGCTTACGATGATGAGCATGAAGCACTCATTTCTATTCTCATTAAATCCCTTCAGAACTTCAACAGTGATCAATTAATCGAAATAATCCAATACAAAATTGAGCAATTCGGTGTTGATTTTACCTTGTTCGAAAAGTCTGATCTGGAGGAGAGATCCACAGAGTTCTTCAATAAGTGGGTTGAAAATGTTGATGTTCAAGAATTTCTAAAACTTTGCTTTGAAAATCCGCGCTTACTTTTCGAACAATTTCTCAATGAGGCATACAATTCTGAAAAACAGATTAAAAATTTCTGCAGTACTCTTGTGAAAACGAAAAAGGTGTCAAATGTATTTTTTGAGGAGCTCCTAAATAAATCAATTACTTCGAAGTACGCAGAAAAATTGTATCCAAACTTGATTTATGAAATGTACCAGACGGACATGATTGATAAGGAGTATTTTTTCAAGAAATTTGTGTATTCAAATGTTGTTATTTACTTGGACGCAATGAATTTAGAGCCCTTATTGGCAATGCTTAAAGCCCTCATGATGATAGCAAACAAGTCTCAGGCCACATTAGGTTTTGCAAAGTTCACAGCGCCAGTTCTGGTTATGGCTGGACAAATTATGGAAAAATGCCGTTGGGATATGATTTCGTACTCGGATCTTAAAGAAGAGATCGTCAAATTGTGTGTCGACTTTGTGCAGATTGTCTCCAAGAAGTTTCTACCAGTGGCTAGTGAAAGAGGTATGTTGCGTTTTTTATATTTATTATTTTTATTTTGAGAGACTTGAACTGCTATCCAGAGGCCTAACTGAAGCTTTTAAGTACAGTACGTTATGGGACTATGTGTGTGTGTTGTGTGGTGGATCCTGGGTGTCAAGGAGCTGGCCATACAGGCCAGAGCTGAAACTCAAGCGGGCCTTATGCTCTAGACTGAACCAGCCGGGAGATCTCTCAGAAGGCTTTCTCCTGATTTCGCTTCTCATTAGGGCAACGTTCCTGGCGAGACTTCCTCCTCAACGGCGTTTTTAATTCTGCAGAAACTCACGTTTCTGAATATACTAATTCTGTACTTACCCTTTTACTTCTTATTTCAAGTTTAGACTCACACTGTTTTCCCATGATGTTTTTATTATCAAGAAGCTTTAAAATTAGAATGAATGTAGAAAATTTCCGGAAATTAAACTGTATAGTCATCGACCAAGTAATAACAGAAAGAGTGTTCGGCCCCTAAGGCAAACAGTGAACGCTCTTTCACGAATTTTTGCCCATCGATGCCTCGCCTGAGACCTTCCGTATTCCTCACTCTGTACTGGAAGCAATAAATACCTCATAGTCTGCAGCTCTCATGCGAGACATCGCTGGGCCAAAAGCAGAGAAAAAGCGTTCACGGTCTGCCTAAGGAGCTGACTAGCCTTTCTATTATTGCTTGGTCGATGGTATAGTACTGTGTATTTGGGTTTCATATAATTTATTAGCTTGGCATTTTCTGGTATAGCAGTACTTGATGTATTTTAAAAATAACTTTTTGTAATTTCTTTTACTTTAATTTTTCCTACACGCATCTGAAAGAGGCTTTGTTCTCGCCTTGTGTAGTTATTTCAATAAATAATTTCAAATGTAATTTGAGAGGAGTTCAAGAATTGGTTCTAATTTGGCGAATATTTCCAATTATTTAACTAGACAATTATTATTTCATATTTTTTTACTAACTTCCTTAGATAAAGCGTGGATATCAGAAAAAGTCGCAAAGTTCCGGCCAATCAACAAGTATTATTTCCA
>QYTT01085731.1:37322-56277 GCA_006980735.1 Dasypogon diadema
TTACATACCCTAGAAAAATATCTTATAGGAGGCACATAATAAAATTAAAGATTTAAGAAATCGGCATCATTTATCCTTACTCAGATTTACTCCAAATACTTTTCTATGCTTGTTGAATCTTCCTTACTGTAGTAAATAACAAGAATATAGGTTGATGAATATAGGCCTGAAACTTAGTAAGCAATTTTAAACCTAGAAACTAGAAACATAAACTTCTGAGCATCTTATTTACGTAGATATAATTTACCGAAATGCTGCGTCAGTCTTTCTTTCTAGTGTGGCACAGATAATTATCGGTGACAGTAGTCTCAAGATTCTCAAGATTCTCATAGGGCATATGCAGCTAGAAACAAACCACGAAAAGTTCGCCAGAGGCAATTGGAAATTACAACAAGCTTTTTCTTCACAATTGAAAATCGTTCGATTAGTTAAATCTACTTTGGCCATTGGAACAGTTCATGATCTAGATTCAAATCCACTAACCAGATGCTTTTAAGTCCTGCATGGACTCGAGGAGTCCATTCCTGAGGTTATCAGGACAATTACTTATAGAAGGTTTAATCGATCCGTTTGCTGGTAATTGTCTTGATAACTGGCAAGAACCAGATAGATTCTGAAAAATCCGGAAATAAGACCTGCATTCGCGAGTCCAAATCTTGAGGGAGTGCGTTTGTTTGATTTTAGCCGTACGTACCTTTAGAGAAATCGACGTAACAAACTTAATAGAAATTGTGAAACGAGGTTGGATAAGAAATAAGTTCAACAGGTAAGTTAGGTATTTTTATTTTGCTTTTAATTTGATTGTGAGAATACTTATCTCCATCACTATGGTACCCTATCCTAATTCTAATAAACCCTGTCCTAATGTCTTAATATCTCCAGGAATGGCCCTGTTCCTTTTTCCTGCAAGAGGCGACTCAATATGAATACAGAAACGAAATATTCCAGAAATACCTTTAGAATGGAATTTGATCTCTCGTATCACATTTCCAGAATGGTTAACGGAAGGGTTTGAATGGATTTCAAGCAATTTGTAAAAATAGAACATAATATGAGGCAAATTGAATGGCAGATATAGGTGGTTGGCATCACCTGAATGGAATGCAATTAAAGTTGTTCTCGATTTTTGGAAACTTCTTGTCCATAGAGAACAAAATTTTGTTGAAAATTGAATTGGTCTTTGTTCTTTTTTTTTCGTGAGGAAAATTTTAATACTTGTCATCAGCCAAGCAACTCAACTTCAGCTACATCTTCACATTTAGTAATTTCTTGGAAGTCACACAATTAATTGGGTTATTTCAACTGTGACTAAGCTTGGTGTTGCAACAAATCATCGAGATCAAGAGATGCTGTATGTGCTGTGTAAGGACCTCCTGTGGATATCTGAGAAACTTTGCTTTGGACAGTCTTGTTGTTCTCTGAATAAAGCGTTGAGGTACTTAATCCTGTAATCATTTAATCCTTCCCAGAAACCTGGTTCCCATTTAGAGAGCTTTATCCCATATATCATAAATCTTGTTAGAACCGAACAATTTGCACAGCACAAGCTTCTCTGAAGCGGGTTTGTAGATTTCTATGGCGGATTTGTAGATTTCTATGGTATTAAGCATTATTCTACTCAGGAAGTATTACGTTAACCGCATAAGTAATTAAATATTAAAGAACAGATTTTTCATTTCTTTTGCCTGTATTAATTTTTCCTAAAAAGTTAGGATCTGAGCAAATTCAAACAAGGGGAGAGAATAAGATATTGGAGAGCTTTAGGTTGTTGCTCATTTATTCAGTACATAACTTCGTTGGTATTCCCTGAAAACTGAGATGGAAATTTTGGAATGGCAATTTTTAAGATCAAAGTAATATCTTAAAGATATAATGATTAGAACTTTTCGGTACTCAACTTTGTAATCAAAAGAGAAGTTGGCAATCGTCAAAGGAATTTTCAGGGAAATAAAAAAAGCAACACGATAAAATTTTCTGAAGGCTAATTAACTGAAGCGAAACAATCTTATTTGTGTACATCTGTCATTTAAGTTTGGAGGGTTTTTAAAGTATTTTATAATAATTAGAAACGAGGGTACCATTAACATGGCAGTGTTTTATGAAGATGAACCACTTAGGGGCATTTTTATTTTTTTTGAATACCTCTCATGATTTTGGGAAAACACTTAAATTGGCTTTAAATTTTCTTGGCGTTGTTAAAATTTTCTTTAAAGTATTTGTAGAATGGATTTTTCAAGCTACACTTGAAAGCAACATAATTGTTACCTTTTAGAAGATACTTTGCTGCTTTTGTATGGAAAAACCAAAGTGTACTATATGTGAACCCTTTCATGCTAAAATTCCTTAGACTTTTCTAGTGCAAGGCTTATTTCAAACTAACCACTGAAATATACAGACTTTTCCGCTAATTGCAATGATTTATGATTTCAGAAGTATAGACATTTTTGCGCATATCATATCGCTGTATAGTGGCTAAAAATTGCTCTTCCTCTTCCCTAATTTACTTCCGCCTAAGCTGTCCTGTGTTGCATCATAGGGTTGAGCTTAAAAAGTTTCGAGTGTGTCGGACATAACGAGCAAGTGCTCATGCACATTTGATTACGTGAAAATTAGTTGATGTACTTTAATCTCTTAAGAGAATTAATGGTTGACTACCAGCTAGCCCAAGAGATGAAAAGGCGAACTTTTATAATACATGCAAACTGCAGATATTCACACTAAGTTTCCCACATCTTGGATTAATGAAGGGTGAAGGGCACGTCATGTCATTTGGAATCTGGATGAATGTATTTTCATAGTAAATACATATATTGTCAATAATTCCAAATAGTACCCTGTAGTGCTAAAAGCGTGATTTTCCGGCTTGAATAATTGTATGTACACAATTTCTGAGGATTTTCGAACAGCGAAGAGTTGTACAGTTAAAAAAAAGAATAAAGGGAGAAGGTAGTATTGTCACGGACAGTCTTAAAGAAAATAAGATAATGAGGAGTAAACAAAAAGGAACCTTAAAAAAGTAGAGAGCAAATTGCTAAGCTGTTTTGAAAACAGATTTAGATGGCGACTGGCATTGTAGAAATTTAAGAGGATTTGTTCTTATCCAGATAGTAATTACTTTCTTAACTGGCTGCATGAAAATACACATAAAGTGAAATTGCGCAAGCATAGTACAAATATTTCCTTAAACCCAAACATCGTTTAATTTATAATCTCATTCAAGGAGGAGAATTTTAGCGGCGTTACTAAAAGAAATCCCCCTAATGCAGCCATCATGTTCCATTAATGGAATAAAGCATGCAAAATACTTTAGGTGAATATTAAATTTTAAGCTATTTAGTTTTCATCCGGAATAAAATTACCTACTTGCCTGGAAACATGTTTCCAAGCTTTCGATTCCAACCCAGTGATTTCCCTGCACTTTTAATACACCGCACTGACGTTGTTAAACACCATCATCATGGAAGATTCTCATTAATATTCTTCAGATATGAACCATGAATTTCCATAAATTTTCTATTTAATTCCCGTCATGTTTCCACTTTCGATATTTTCTAGCGAAGTGAATTTTCCTTGGAAGTTTTGCCTGAAATTTTGTCAAAATATTTTTCCGAAAATTTTTTTATAGAAACCGAGGTAATTTTATTTTAATTTAGGGTATCCAATTCGATGGTATTGGTGAATTTAATATTTTCCGATGTGGTATACCACAAAATCAGATATAATTAAAGATTAAAGTAAAATCCCGTGTACCATTTCAAGTCTCAGTGAACTTTGTGTAGGGTTAATTAAATTTTCAGTAAATGAGCTCCCCACTGAGTATCCATTGATGCCGTAAAGATTAAGATGACCAAGTTAATGAGAAATAATGGCACAGCCAGGCGAAGGATGGCAGCTAACAAAGACTGTATAATTGAACCTAAGCAGGACAACCCATAATGAAAGGAGGAAATCGATGAGGAAAAACGAACGCTTAGAAGAGCTATCACATCAAAACAAAACATGACACAACTGAGAACATAGTCTATAAACTGCCTTAAATAGCATCAATGCAAACGGTTGACGTCCACGATGGCGCCATAATGGCAGCACGTTCACGTATACCATACAATACAGGAAGGCAAATAATTACTTAACTCTGAAGAGAACTTAATTGAGTCGCTTCGTCCTCTGAACTTGATAATAAGTTAAGCGTCATCCTGACTTGTATATGTTCAGAGCAGAAAGTCATTACACAATACAATGGAACGGCAGCCACAATCCCAAAACAGGCAATCATTTTACTTCCTTTAAGTTCAAGATCGGAAATTTAATTACATCCTGAGGAAGAAGCTCATAAAAATCTCAACTGTTTACGGCGATACCAATTGCACTTAACGCTCTGTTTTCCACCTCTGAACTGGAACAGATTATTCCCTGTTGGATGAAATATGCACCGTTAGCCTGGAATAATGTCAGATAAGGAGTAATAAATCTGTTTTCACTCAACACTACTTTTCATTTTCGATAAGTAATGCTTTAATAGTTTTGAGGAGTTTTTCAAAATAACTCTAGTTAGATTAATACCAGCGCCGGGCAAGTAGAACTCGAAATTCTAAAGACGTGGTGCTGTCTATGCATAAAGTTTCAAGAAGGAGCGGGAAGCCTGGTTTGACCCAATTTATTACATGGACATTAGTAATTATTCTTTATATTTATTTTGGTACTTGAGGGCGCTGTACTCTCCAATAATTAAAGGGGCTTAGCCCTTGAAATCTAGCTAACACAAAGAGTTGGTTAAGGGGCCTCTCTTATTCCACATTGCATTGACTTCTTCATCACAGACTGCTGACTTTCAGTGCATGTGCAATTTACGTTCATGAAAGTTTAATTCACTGCAACTTTATAGGATGCATGACTTCCTTTGCCGATATGAATGTATGTGTAAACGATGCCCGTTGAAGGACACCGAGTCAGAGACATGGTACATCCCCACCAAAAGATAACTGCGGATGTAGTTGTTCAGATTTCATGGATTTCCCGTCTTTTCGCAATTTCAATAAATTCAACTGTTAGATGATGCCATTCGGGAGTCATTAGATTGTATTTTTATTTGACTGTAAAACGTGAAAAATGTGCTGATGGTCTTCTTATTCGGTCCTTTCCTCTGATGGTGAATCTTGTTTTCTGGGAAACTCAATTAATTGAGTGCTCTTAAAAAATTTAATTAAATTTAATGTGGTCACGATCTAAAGTCCTTTTAGGGACCAGGAGCTTTTTGCTAACGGGACATAATAGTATAAGATTACGCACCACCTTTTCCAGCATGACATCTCGTACTGCTCTGCACCTGCATTGGAAATTAACACCATGCAGCAGAATAATCTTCCCATTTAACAGAAAACCGCACAGCCTTGGCTCCTGTTTAATGTGCTATTTAACATTGTATTATCCTGCACAGTTGAGGATGAAAATTCCTCGTAATTGCCCATCAGCATTTAGTGATGGTGAACGTTGGTACAAGTTCCCACATGGCTCAAAATTAGCCACACACTCATAAACTCAAATGCCAGGGCGGTCGTTAAAGTTTCCTAATTGCATCATTGCACCTTAGTAGCTTGTCGTATGTGAGCACGCAAAATTGCCACCCTGAGTGCTTGGTCTAGACTCTAGAATCTGACAATGAAAATTCATGTAAATACAACATGCCAATTTATAATGCATAAATTACAATACTCTCTACAATTATGACTGCAAATATTATCGTTTTGGTGGGCTAATTAAAAGACTCATTTCATACAATTGTTGCTGGAAAAGAACAACCCAAAGCATAAGGAATGAAAAGGTTATGTAAGGCAAAGGAGAAACTAGTTATTGTATGTAATGAGGATTATTTAAAAAAAAACCTTAATACCTGAAAATAAAAAAGGAGGGCAAATGGGGATTTTCGCCTCATTTTTAGAATTGCAAGGCCAGTTATCGTTATGCTTAACTCGGTCAGGTGGTCTCAAGTACTTATAAACATGAAGGCTAGTTAGGATAAGAGTAGAAGTGCAAGAATTATAAAAGTTAATTTTAGATAAATTTAGATAAATGGGTAAAAATGAAATTGCAATTAAAGATAACTAAACCAAAAGGTAGAATTCGTATGGATGAAATTTTCCTGGAATAAAACTATCCAGAGAAACTTTACCAGGGAATGGTGTACAAAGCATTTATGGAATTCAATCAAAGGAGCAATTAAGGATCCTTTATGCATGCAAACTTAAATTATAAGGAAATAGGTAAATATAGATAAATGATTCAATTCTGGTCTTTATTTTAATTAGTCGCACATCGCCAAGCAGGCTGGTTTGTCGGGAGTGAGCATTTAATTATTTTGTTTAGACCAATCAGCAATTCTTTCGAGATCTCCATTTAGTCAAAGTTGGTACACAAATTTTGTCCCAAATATATTGAACATATTTTGTTACAGGCATAACAAAAAAATTTCAGACAACCGGCTTTTCCCGACGACCCTGGTTCGGAGAACTTTTCGTCTGATGACTTTCATTTTCGTTTTTTAGTGGTTCTGAATTCTGTTGAATCCAAGGACCCAAGGCTCAGAATTTAGAATAAAGTTCTATAAAGCTTGCAGTGAAATATGCGAAAGGTTCATGAGCCTATGAATGGATTCTCTATTTTTTCAATCCTTAGCTTTCTCTGGTAGTAAATTAGTTAGAATAATTCCAATAATACTGTATTACAACGCCTCAGTAACTTATTGAATAGCAATGGAAGCAAACTATTTATTTATTTATTTGAATATTCACTGGATAACAGTTCTTGTGTTGTTGCACTTTAGCAAGGTATTTGATACCATTAACCATTCGAAGCTATTGAGGAAACTATCGAGATAGTTCTCGTTTTTTTCCTCAGCAGTTAAACTCATTAAAAACTTTCTGCAGGGTCGCTTCTAGTTTGTCAAGATAGCGAATGACTTTTCAATTTTTCAAATCTTTAGCTCCTCAATTGTGGAGTACCTCAGGGTTCAATTATTGAACCCCTCTTATTCAGTCTATTCATAAATGACTTCCTGGATGTCATAGGTGACGTGCGAAAGGAAGAATATGTGTGTCGCCTAAACAATTATCTGCAGCTATGGGTGGTGCTGAACGACCCTGATTTTCATATAGTTTATCAGAAAAGTATGCTTATACCTGTTATAAGATACAACAGAGCGTGTCAACCTACATTTTGTAAATAAATAATCACGTTACGCTGATATATTTCGTATTTCGTCAGTAAACCTTGGACATTCTTGCTCTGAACTGGACGCGTGCGCAATAGACCAAGTACTCCCAATCTTTACAACTGGATCAGTATTCTACTGTTGGCTAGAAATGTCGGAGCTTTGGAAGTATGCTACGAGTTAAAAAGTAATTAGTAAAAATTTAAGATCTTTTCAGAATTAAGGCTTGTGATTGAACGGATGACATATTGATGATATTTTTAGATATGACACATATGTATATGTAAAAATGTTCTAGAACTAATTTTATGTGCGATTTATTATCAAATATCTCCTTTAATATTTTTATTTTGCTGTAGCCTGAAGTTTAGCTTGGGACATACTAAGTTCCGTATATAACTATTGCATTGAGGCAACTAGAACTAAAAACTCTTTCATTTTAGTGAAATATTTTCATACTTTTGTAGTTTGCTGGCTGATAAGTGCTAAAATTCCACAAAATTGTAGGAATTCTATTCAAATTTAAATTTCATTCATCATAATTGCACAAATTTCTAGAACTGTAAGTCTTACAAATGCATCCTGCAACATTTTATACAGATTAACAAATGAAAATTACTGGAGCTTGTCTGAATTATATTTTCAAACTCAAAGCTGGACACAAATTAAAATGTTTTCATGCATATGTACTGTCGTAATATTCTGATGGAGTTCAGTTGTATGACCCACGGATGTGCAATTTTCGTTTGAAAAGTATGAAGTTCTCTTATCATACTGGCAGCCTTGGGCTGCTTTTAGTACATTTAGGATAATGAGTTTCTGACAAATACTGTGGCTCACGTATTGGAATGGAAGTAATGAGGAGCTTTTAATGCCAAAATTAAGTTGTTTAGAATATTTATTCTCTCCAGGCATTTTAACAATTTAAATTAATAAGTTTTTGAAATGTAATTCTATTGATTCTGCTAAATATCATTAAATTTCTGAGACTATGCTCACATGAATTAATATTGAACATGTTTTTGTGTTTGACAAAATGTATTTATATGCGTCCCTCCATATCAGTAATATTGATGAGAACTGAATTCTTGAATCATTGTTCTTGGATAATTTTTACGTGAATGTCATTGCGTGGGTGTTTCTTTTTATGCTGATGACATGGATACACCTTTAGTTTTCTACGTAATGGGGGGTAATTAATCCGGTTATTAGTAAAAGTACACGGGGTGTTGAGAAATTTTACCATAAAAAAAAGTTTTACCATCGTTCCATGCTTTATGAAAAAGATTACGTATCACGTTTAACTTTCAATAAATAGTGGCTATAAAAACTTTAAACGGAGAACTACAAGTGAAACTTTCCCATAACGAAAAAGTTTTAAAGCGCCCCAAAACTACTAACGCCATTTTCGGTAAACTTTCGCCATAAATAAAGGAGCAGCATTCAGTTTTGCTGTTAGAATCCTTTGATTCCCACTCGAGGGAATGGTCACAAAAAGCACAACTGTTAGCCAGCACAATAAAATTTTATTTTACGATTGTTGGGATTTTTGCAGGAAGCGAATGGTCCGAATAACCAGTGATGGATGCCAAGACCGGTGCTTTTTGAAGGGTTAGTACAGAATAGACTGGGGTCGTATTTACTACCCTCAGTTAACCCACTGAACTGTGCACATAATAATCAAAAGGACTTTTCCTGAACTGCAGGCACAACGTTTGCTTGTTCGAAAATGGATAATTCTATCTTAGAATTTGTACTACTGCACATTTATGGGGATTTTGGGAGATATCAGCTTATCTAGTGTTATGTTTTTTTGAAATGTGGCCCTAAAATGGAATGCTATAACTAATCTGATCAAATGTTGGCTTCTTTATCGAGAGAAATACATGGATAACGGTAACAAAGCAATAAATAATTTCCAAATGGTTTTAGGGAGGATTCGTGATAATATTTAAGTTTGCCTTGGATTATATCTTACAGGAATGCGGTTAAATGACGGAAAATATGGCATAGTATTTTTATTCTGATTCATAAATTTTTATTTGCAAATGTTAGAACAGTAGTACTATCTAATAATCATCTACGGTTCATAATATACACTTTACATAGTCTTTGAAAAACAAGTATTCAAAAATGAATAACCTTATATAATAGATCAAGCAATAGCGTAGACAAAACGACATTGATCCACACATAATTAGTCACACAGTTCACAAATAAATTTCTTTGTCTTATTAAGCATACCCTTACAGGATGCATGAATCCAAGGAGAACATGTCATGCATGATGTATAATAACTAGCTCTGTTTAGGTTTAAAACGCAAAAAAAATTATTGCAATAAATGCATGGACAGTCATCATCGTCCTCGTGGTTGTCAGTTGCAAAGTGCAGTTAAGTTATTGACTGTGCCGTGACAAATAGCAGCGGAACTAGGCGTTATACAGCAGACAGTATCAGATCATATTCGTCGTTCGCGATTTTTCTAAAAGAATTGACTGAAAGGATTCTAATGGAGAGAATTACTACGTGTTCTGAATTTCTACCACGACAGTATTTTGAGCCATATTTCGACAGGATAGTGACAGGGAACGAGAAATGGAGTTTTTATAGCAACGGTGTCAAGAAACGAGCATATGTTAAACCGGGAGAACCATGACTATCAACGCCGATGCCATCTCTACTACAAAGGAAAGGAATGCTGTGCATCTGGTCGGACATGAATGGACCCATACACTACGAGTTGCTGGAATTTGGTCAAACAACTACTTTTGAGAAATACTGTCAGCCACAAATGTATTTTGATATAGCTATTGGAATAAAACGACTATTCTTACACGATAGGGAAGGTGTTCTTTTACAACACGATAAAGTCAGACCGCATGTATCTGTAAGAACACAACAAAAAATAAGCATTTTAGGATGAGAGGTCCTTAGCCATCCTTCATATTGTTCTGATATCGCTCCTTCGGATTACCAAACTCTTCAGAAAATGGAAAAAATAGTAAGGTATCTGAGGCTATACAGGAAGTTCTTATTTCGAAGTATGAGAATTCTACATGGACGGTATCGCAAGGCTACCTGAAAGATGGCAAGAAGGCATTAGTAATAAGGAACACTATATTATATATTAATATTGTAAATAATGGTTTTTAATTAGGTTTTACTTGTGTGTTCATTTCCAGACAGAACTTTTCAATCCTGAAAATACAACTCTGAAGCATGTGTGAAGTTAAGCTAATAGGTTTAAAATTGATGGCCGTCTTTTCTATGAGATTTACAACTACCTGAGTGATGAAACTGCCCTATACTCTGTTTGAATTTCAAGTGGTTCGAAAAACATCATCTCCTGATGGACACCGAAATTATGAAAAAGATTAAAGCCGTTTTCCTAAATGTATTTACCTATAACCGCCGTCCGCCGCAGAATTTGTTCAAACATAAATAAATACTTGACTAAAATCTTTCTAATTCCAAGGAATATTTAGATTGCTTTTCAGTAAAAGCAATTTACTTACAAAATCATTCAAATCTCCTGTGTTTTCAATTCTCTTATGACCACTGATTCATGTTTCATTGATATTCTGACGATTTTATTAAAAATTCAGGGACAAACAAAATGCTCAGGGAGACCTTTCTTCCAGTAAATTTCAAACTGTAACACCTTTCCTAAAAAGGGTCATCCGAAGGGTCTGATCCTGGCCCAAAATTCGATTTAATAATGATAAAAAGTAACCATCCCACTACACCCAGTACAAGAGAAAGGTGTCTCCGTCATGGACCTTTAGTAAAATTAATTACTTTCTGATGAGGCTATCAAATAAATGCCTATTTGCGTTCATTTGCATTCGTGTGGCATAAATGCCTCCTTTGTGGGTGGACAAATCTTCAGATCGATATTACTAAAAAATTAAATAGCTTTGAAGTTGTGTATTTGGTGAATATTGCCTCTTGTGTCTATTACTTTAAGGGTCCTGTATATCTATGTAACTATTTCCGATTAGTATGGGAACTTTTCAAGGATATCTTTATGACAAAATATCTTTGGGAAGGTAAGGTAACATAAAGACCCCATATAATCCATGAGAAGAAGCTTGCAAGAAAAGCAAAATCCAATTCGCAGTGGATCACTTCCAAAGCCGACTTGAATCCACCGAAATACAAACACATCCTCTTAGGTGAAACCTACATATGTGAATACATGAGTACCTGAATGGATGAAGTTCTCTGAAGGATGTTAAAAAGGCGGGATAATAAGAAATAAACTTCAGCAACTATCTTTGGGACAAATGGGATGCTCGAGGCATGCATAAGGTAAACATTCACAATTCTTTGTCAGATGTCGCTTGAAGGCATCATTATTCCCGCTGAAAGGAAGATAGAGAAGTTTGCGAAAATACTGGGAAAAGTGCTTGGTAAATTTGTTGTATCTAGTTTTGTAATACGTCGTTCTGAGCCAATCCTTCTGACAGTTTCACAATATATGAAACCTTTTCACAAAGTCCCATATATCAACAGTTTAAAAGCAATTCTTGTAGGGGCACTTTCTCAACAAAACTACATATTTTATTTTATCTTGAAATGTGTGAGACTTGGGAGAAAATTTATGGTGTTTAGGGACAACTGAACAAAGTTCACAACTTTCTCAGTTCGAGGCCTCGGGGGTTCCTTAAAAGGCATTGAAAGAGTCTTAACTTTTCTGTGTGAATTTTTAGGGCTCAAAAAGAATTTTGGGGTCGTTTAAATGCCGCAACATTTCTTATGTGAAATTTATTATCTTACAAAAAATAAAAATAAAATACTGTGCAAAATATCATGGGTATATATTGTCCGAAATCCTAATCGGAATTTTGGGGATTTCATTTTGCTGACATTTATAAATTCAGTTGGAATTTCAAGAATAAAAGTTTTGTGGAGAAAAAGTTCTTTTCAACAAAAAGTAAAGATGACCGTTTTATGTCGACATTGCCAACACAAAGCACTTTAGTAGATATCTGATTCTGTTCAATACTCTTTTGTTGTTGTTTATTTTGTTAATGATTTTTTTCAAAATATAAACGGATGCTAAGCAGACGTTTTACTATCTGCCCTAGAGATGGATATTTGAGGAAATTGCACAGTAATAAAGTATTTACATCATTTTAATGCTATATATTTCACGAAAAAATGTCTAGTCCATATACTTAAGTAGTTGTTTTTTATTTGCTGTTTTTAAATTCGCGAATAGTATTGATGGCACATCACTTGATATCACAAAAATTTACTACGAGTGTGAATTATTTTTCGAAAAACTTATTTATTAAAAAAAATCGGGAGAGTTACATCAATCAAAATATTTTCCTTGTTTTCCATGACTATTTTTCTGGGAACAGCTGGATTCCGCGACGATAGAACAACGTTGTTTTTGAAGCGATCCATTCAGTGACTTCTTCATTATTTCGAAAGCTTGTGTCTTCAAGCTCATGCTGCATTAATCTAAACCAATGATAATAAGAAAGTGCAGGGTTTAGTGAATACACTGAATCTAAGAGGGCTTCCCATTCAAGATCCAACAAGGTTTATTTTACTGCTCTAAGACCATGGGGTCTTGCGCTATCATGCAGCAATATCACTTTACGTCCAAATACTGGTTATTGCTGGTGTTTTTCGTATCAATTCGTCGTTCAATTTGTTCAACAAATTTCATTCAGTTTTAAAAACTCGTATCTACCATCTTAGATTAATAAACCAAAGCCATTAGTACATTAAAATCATCGAAATACCTATGAAATTGAAAACTCATTGAATGTGTTTATTAGTCGCATATTTATAATGAGTTTAATCCTTCTCGATCCTCAGGTTCCGCAATCTTTGTTTTCCATTGTATCCAAACATGTGTCAACGTAGAGGCGAAAATCGTTATAATGCAAATTTATGTCAATTACCTCAAAACAACAATTTAAGCTTATCAACAGTAGGAAAACAGATAAACTGAATACTCCCCAACATCAGCACTAACAATTCTACATACCTACATAGCATCATTACATCCGCTTTGAATGCTTCCCTCCTGGCAATTTAAGCTGTTGCGAACCTGTCCTAATCCAAGTGAAAATAGATGAGAGCTACTGGCGCCAGGAGGGGAGCTGAAAGAACCAAAGGAATTTCCTTTTGTTGCAACCCCCATCTCCGTATGTAGTATTCCCATAAAAGCTGAAAACTTCAACTAATTAAGGGTGATAAGGATAATAGTTTCAATATCAATGGAAAGTTCTGGGACCTCGTTAATTTCTCTCGGGGCACAATTGTTATGGCTAGAAAAGTTCTCGACAATGAAACAACTCATGGTAATTATACTAAAGATAAGCGGCATGTGATGACGATGTTCACTTCTTCAGATGTTTATACAGAGATAAAAACGTGGGGCATTAGCTGCTTGATGAGATTTATGCAAGCACCGATAAGAATTTTGTGGGACCATTTCGCTTTCTCACCTTGAAAATGGATGAGCTTAAGGCTGTGTTCCCTTCTGTAATTTATTGTTAGGATGACTTTGGTTGAAAGCTTTTGTAATTTCATGTGACAGTGGCCTTCAGA
The DNA here is from genome assembly GCA_006980735.1 of Dasypogon diadema. Lineage (NCBI taxonomy): Eukaryota > Metazoa > Arthropoda > Insecta > Diptera > Asilidae > Dasypogon > Dasypogon diadema. The sequence goes on from QYTT01085731.1 coordinate 51,104, forward strand.
GGTGATGCTAATGATGATGATGTGAGTACACCTGTAGAAGAATTAAGTGGAAAAATGTGTGGTATCGAAAAGTTAAAATCTGAAGTTTAAAAGTAGTGTTCCATGGCTGTCGAAACTATAATGCAATTTGGTGGAAGGATTTCTATCTTTCTCCTACTCTAGCTGGCTTTTCTGCTTCACATTTTAAAGGAAAGTTAATTTTTACAGATCCGTTTCATAATCAAACCAGGAGAAATTTCTTTATTAGTTTGTAATACCATAAACATAGATAAAGTGTTTAACATTTACATTATTGGGCTACTGGAAATTTAATTAATTTACGTGCTGAATAGAGAACATACTTTTACGGCGTCTTTGTAAGCAACATAGGAAACCGGGATAAAGTAAACCCTTTTTCCTCAAACGAATAGTAAAATCCATCAAAAATTCATGATATGATATTAAAATGATATATTAAAAAGAATTTCAAAAATCCCTTCTCTTTGATATCTAAGTATATAAAAGCTTTTTTCAGGATCTGGTAATGGGGAAAAGGACGACTGAATATGAAAAGAAAATTCTCTGCTGATTTGATTGCTCAACCAACATATCCATATATTCCTTTAGACTTATTTATAGTGAGAGTTACATCTACTCGTGGATTATTACAGTTAACGACAGAGGTGTTCTTTCCACCATAGATACTGATTTTATGCAAATATCAGTTTCTTTGGCAAAAAAGAAAAAGATGGAATAAACAGCTTTGCATCTCATTCTGAAAATGGTATTTTCCTGTTACGCTTCACGGAACCAGAATTGAATTGATTTGCAATAATACTGCTTCAGGAGTGGAGATATTTCTCTGGCATGAAGATTTCTTGTCATATCTATAGATATCTTCATAGATGACTCCACACAAAATGTTTTGAATTTCTAAACTCTTACGTAAGGACATCAATTTGCCATGAAATTGAAGCAACGTATGAGGTGGTGAAATGTAAAAATCTATTTTATCTCTGTGTATGGTAATTCCCCGATTTCCAAGTGATCTTCTTATAATATAAAGCACATTACTACGTATTATATTTTGACATATTTAATTCATTTAAACAGATTGTGTTTAATGCTATGACAACATTTTCAAAAATATATTGCTATGTAATCCTGAATGTGATTTTCGATTGCGCTCCGTTTAAGACACGTGTTTCTATTTCTATTAAGGTAAAGTGATAAAAGGAATTTAATTTTGTACCTCGAAATCACACTGTAAAAGTGTAAGTAACATGGCCGTTGGCTGAGCAGACTTAGGCGTACTATTGTATATTGTCTCCTATGAGGAGGTGGGTTCGATTTCTGCAAAGGATGCGGAGGACTTCGTTGGTAAATATTGTAATATGATTTTAAACCCTTTATTTTTGTGTTAATTGTATGTGTTCAGGACATATTGTGAAAGAAAACAATAGTTTGCAAAAATAATATATAATTAATTAGAAAAAATTAAGAGTGTACAACATTACATTATGTAATAGATTCAAAAAGTACACTCATATCTAATCTTTATTAATAGGAAATTAAGTATAGGTTATTACAATTTAATTAAAAGTTATTTTTAGATTATTTAGATACATGTACAGGGTGTTTCAAAAAGGTGTGGCAAAAACTATACAGCATTAAAGCCCGAGTGAAGCAATGAGCGAAATTGCAAAAATTAATCCTCACCTCTGAACTGTTTCCGAATTACAGGATGGTAAAAAGAATCTCGGCAATGTTGCATACATAGTAAAACTCTCATTCCAAAAATTGTAGCTACATTTGTTAGGTTAAAATTTCCCTATCTCTTCTCCAAAATTTCGCTCCGCCTCAGCTTTGCTGTGTGCATCATAAGGTTGGCTCCTTAGGCAATACCTTAAAAGAAATAAATATTTCTCGTAAATTAGTTGGAAATTCTTTATCAAGCCAAATATATTTTTGCGTATATATTTCAATTGAAATCGAAACTTTAATGAGAACCACACAACTTCCTAGTTAGCAGAACTTTAGAACTTTGCTTGTTATTTAATTATAGGATCCTAGGGAGCAATTACTCAGCCTTATTTCGTGTGTCTCTAGTAAATCAGAAACAAAACAAAAACAAAGAAAACGAAAAAAAGTAGTCAAACAGGAAATCAATGAGTATCAACGAATTCAATTTAGAAGTAAAATTAACGACAAAATCCAATCATACCAATTCGAATTTGGGGGAACTCAATCATCCTGTAAGCGTAAGCATTTAATTTCCTAGGTGACGTTGGATGCCAGACGTTGAGTTCCATTATTTCCAAGTTTAATGAAATTTCCGGAGCCCATACTCCGCCTCATGCAGGTACAAACAAAGGAATTTGGTGAAACGTCTGTTATCCCGTCAGCAGCGGAATTTCGCATTTTCTACAAATGAAATTCAAATGTCTACCATCTCTCAAGCACAAACAAAATTACTTTGCTTGACGGAAAGTACAAAATTCACCCTGTATTCGAGTTTCGAGTTGGAAAAATTGGGATTTTGTTTTGCTAAGGGAGAGGGTTTCATGAGATTTGCTTCTAGTTTTTAAGGATATGTGTTGAGATCGTAACATTCCACTAAGGTTTACTTAAATGCACACACGTGCACGTCTACTTATTTTCATGGTAGCGTTTTTAATAATCGAATTAAATTACGTACGTACCTGGCATTTTTCTCGTTTTTATGTTTTTTTCATTTCCTTTTTTTACATTTGATTAGGATTTCATTTTCAAAAAAAATTTAATAATCTACTGTTTCTGTATAGAAAATGAAATGGTGTATTTTTATCTCTTCATGTATTACCACTTTTCACAGATCAAATGATCCTTATCCGGCCTATGTGAAAAGTTGTACAAATTATAATATTTGTTCGCATGTTCGTGTTATTAACCACTTTTTGTTACAAAATGGAATGTACAATGGGCCTATATTTTTAGAACATATGTTTGTTGGAATGGATTCTCTCCTAGAATGAAATTTTTTAATGCTTATTGGCGTTAGAAAAGTTCGACATGCGATACTCAGAAGTATCTTTTACGTGGATATGTTTTATTGCAGCAATATTGCGAGATATGCCATGTACAAGCTTTTGGCAGTGGCTACAACAAGATAGTGAGCTATTGGAACTCTGATGGTGGGCAACAATTGCACAGACGAACTGAATTTAAGTGTTTCATCACCAAAATTAGGGACCCTCATGAATTCATGAAAGACCCAATGGGGTCTTGGGGTGTCTGCTTCCAAGAAAATCAAATGTCGATGCATTAAAAAAAACACTGCACAAAGTTGTAGACGAAGCAGAAGACGAAGCAGAAGCAGCAAAGGGAGTATGTTCTGAACAACAATAGTAGAGCTGTAAGAAGACTTAATTGCTGAGGGATATGTAAAGATACTACCAAACCCAGACTTATCAGAAATTTTTATTAACAATCAGCAAAACTAAAGTAAAAAAGAACCCAACAAAACAACAAAGTATCTAAGGAAATCAATATCCAGGGTACATTAGGGACCCATTTCATTTCGTGTAACTGTGAAGAAAAGAATTTCACAGGAAAATAAATGTTCTACTTTTGACCAGTTAAGTTATTCCAGATTTGAAGAAGACAAATCGCTGTCAGGAATTTTAATATTGATAGCAATTCTTGTAGTACACAAATGCACTTGAAAGGACTCACGACATAATAGAATACGATGGAGCAACTTCATGAATTTCTTTGGCATAAACTAAAGTGACTTTTCCATCTTATGTGGCTTGGAGCTTCTAAAAGGGAGTTCATGACACAGGGCCAAGAGCTTTGCATTCAATTCTACGTTACATGAGGACACTTAACATTTAGCTGAGTCATTTCTTCTTAATTTCAGCAAGTTCCTTAAGTAGTTCTTTGAATAATGAGTTCCGAGGAGATATTGAGCCTTCTGCGTAATCAGGGAAGAGAGTTTTTAATTAAATGTTAAATGAAGTAGAACGTTCCGGTTCCTTAAAACTTTTGACACAAATATAATAAAAATGGACTTTTCAGAAGTTAATTAAAGTAGTAAACTGTCTGCACGTATCTTTCGGGCACTTTAAGTCCTTGGAATGAATTATTACAACCTGAAGAGAATTGTATTTGTTTGCCTAAGTGCTCACAATCGTTTGATGTATAGTATTAGTGCAGATAAGTAATTTAGGTATATAAATCGGCTTTCATCATGGACTAACGAAGTTTGCCTCTGGTCAAGAATTTAGGTATCAGGAAATTACATCCAAGCCATACATGGACGGAAGGGAATGGTCTGTATGCCTTAAGAGATGCAGTGTATATGTTCGATTTGGTAGGATGAATATATTGCAGATGGATTATTTTGGTATGTAGAACTTGAATTTTGATATGCTTATAGATAATATATACGAAGAATAGAATCCTGTACTCCTAGTGACGGAATGATAATGTAATTGGTTTTGAACAAGTCGAAAATTGGGGAAATGAAAATTAAATGTTTTCCAAACAAAATCTCCCAGAAAGGAGTTGCGTTGAAAAGAGTGTATAGCAACAAATATGACCACTTTACAAAAACATGGAGGTTTATTCAATCAGAAAGAGATTAATTTGAACTTTAGGTAAGTTTACTGCATGTAGGACTGGTCCTTTATATTCCAACAACAAAAGAATCGACATAAATATAAAGTGAGGAGATTAAAATCGATTTAAATTCTAAGACTCTTCAGTTATTCATGTATTCAAAAGTTTATTACGAGGAAAATATCTCTAGCTATAAACCCTATCCGTTTCACAGCACAGCCTAGCGAGGTGTTCCGGGAATAGCATCTTTTTATATCTCTCCTCTACTTATCTAGCCGACGTTCACTTCTGTATAATTGTCCCACACTTTTTTCTAGGAATGTCGTCGGGCAGTGCCAAAATGTGAATCCTCTTCTATAGTGGTTCCAAATCCTTTAATTTGCATATTTATGGAGAAGTTTTCTACGATTCCACGATGAGAACTGGTTTAAATTTTCACTGGAATTTATTTGCCCCCAAAATGACGTCGATGGAACGGTTAAAACGTCACAGACACAATTTCATCAGAAAATTTATGTCTTGAGAATTCACCGGAACTAAATGGAGGTCTAAGGAAATCTGCATGTGTACACAAGGAAAATGGTGAAATATGA